>APFE031400952.1:0-14102 GCA_000404065.3 Pinus taeda
TTAAAGTCAAGGATAGTGTACTATCAGTTGCATGTGTTTTCTTATAAAGAAAACTCATGCAAGCAGAAGGAATCAATTCCTTGAGAATTGCGCAGTTCTGACAGTGTGTGAGATCAGAGTATTCCACTTGGTGAGGTGAGAATCATCCCAGAGGAACAGCGCAAGGAAATAGGAGCTTGGAGGGCAGAGGAGAAGGCTTGTGAGAAGCCAACATTACCTGTGAGCATTTGTGAGGATTGTACTGAGCTGGCTAGCTGTGAGAGCTAAGGCTTTGTATAATATCTATGTATTTCCACCTTGTATGATAATACAGATAGTGGGGTTTTTAGCTGAGGCTTTCCCCAAAGTATTTTCATGTGTATTGTGCATTGATTCTTCTTTTGGTTATATTTTTCAGCTCGATCTTTAAGCTTCCACAAATTTATAGTAGAAGTAGGTTATAGTATTGTACTTTGATTTATATTGCATTATCGGGTTAACCTACAGGTAGATTTTCTACATGGTATCATAGCTAGATATGTAGAAGATTTTCTATATACATGAACTACTTTTAACTCTCTAAGTATAATTTTTTGTTGTTGCTTGAGTTTAGTCAGCTCATGTAATGAAATATTTCCTCTCATCTTTTTCATATATTCGACTATGTTATATTCTACTGTATCCGAGATCACTAACATTTTGGAAGCCGTTGGAGGATCTAGTGGAATAGAATGAGTTTGAGTAGTCTTATATTTCTTACTTATTGTCTTCTCCTTTACAGGAGTAGCAGTTTTCTATTTTTGAATTGTTGTAGACATATCAGGAAAGTTTTTACCTCTTTTAGTTACTGGCATAGCTTGTGCTTCCTCTTCAGTTGGAAGAATGAAGTCCCACATTCCGTTTAACTCAACTTCTTCTTCAATTTCATCCTCCTCTTTGGTTGGCGAGTCTTCTTCTGTTTCCGGATCAGATTCAACATTAGAAATAGTATTCGATGGTTGAGATGTAGAAGAAGGATTTCTTTTAAATAAGCGAAAAGGTTTCTTGGGAGCAGATGATTCTGCAACCTGTTTCTTGATTTCGACCATTTCATTGGACATGGTCTTCAACACTTTCTGAAGGCCTTCAAGGTCGAAAGGGTCCTCTGGAGCTTTCTTTTTTGAATCATCCTTGAATGTTACTTTCTTTGATTTCCTTTCGTCTGTTTATGACCTCTTCTCTAAGGAAATAATTCTTCTTTCTACATACAGATCTTCTTTCATGTTTTCTATAAGGGTAGCCTTATTGGCTCTATCTACAAAAATTGTGATATTAGAAGGAAGGGAGGATATGTACTATTCTATTTGTACATCTACTGTAGGTTTAGAGGCAGCTGGGATTTTGTTTAACGACTTGTTAAATATAGAGTTGAAGTCTTTGATCCTTTCATCTGAATTTTCTTTTAATTTGGAAAGATCATTGATTAAGGATGCTATAGTCCTGTCATTGCCAAATTTTGCAAGAAATATTTCTTGAAAAGTATCCCAGTTTCTTATTGAGCCTACTGGAAGTGAAAAATACCAAGTTCCTGCAGATCCTTGGAATGTATAAGGAAACAATCTCATTCCAACATCTTCATGTGCAGCTCCATTAATATTCCTGGCTAGCATAAAGTTATTTAGATGTTCTTCAGCAAGAATACCATCATCAAGATTGTACTTAGGTAACCATTTTTCTGGGTTTGCTGGGAGAGCATTTGGATTAGCAACCAGAACAGCACCAGGATTTGTCCAAGGTTGAGCGAGTTGATTGGCCATAACTTGAGTTGGAGACTGGGAAGATGGGAAGGCTGGTCTAGAAGTAGGTATAGATGGTGAATAACTTACTACTGGGTTAGTACTACTAGTAGCAGTACTAGTTGAAGAAGTGGATTATTGAGAAGAGGTGGATTGAGTAGAAGTGAATGGATAAGTGAATGGATGGAAAGGTTAAGTGATCTCACTGGTATCTTATTCATATCTTGATTTGATAACTTTCTTATGTCGTGAATGAATGGGAAACTCAAAAGGAGTTATTCCAAACCTTTCACTTTGTAATCTAGTTAATACACTAGTTTCTCGTAATAAGGAAGTGACACTTTCTTTAGAAGCTTCGGGCCTCTCTCGTTTCTCGGCAGAAATGGATATATGTTCCAATTTCTATATCAAAGAGTGAACTTCGGGAGACTCGGGAGTGTAATCTGAAGAAGGTGGTTGTCTTAATACTTCAGGAGAGGAGGGAGATGTTTCTACAACTTCAAATTTCTCATCCGGAGATTTTAAATGAGATCTAGAAGGTGTAGAAGTTGTGAAGGGGTTTTGACTCTTATGAATGTTTTTCGATTGATCTTTAGGTTTATATGCCATTCATAGTCAGATGGCCCTCCTTCTAGTGCCAAAATGTTGAAGCCTTAGATTTCTGCTGCTCCAACATGGGGGATAACCACCTGGTCCGGACCTTAAAGACATCTCCTTTTCCATTTGAAGTGGTGGCTCTGACTGGGGATAATGGGACCAATTTCCCAGTGTGGGTTTTAAAATGAGAGTGGGTGGTTAGCAAGTGATATGTCATCTAAAAAAGATATATGGGTGACATGTGATAATAAACATCAATCACACATTAAACAGGGGTGATAACGTGTGAAGATAATTTCTTTGACTAAATAGTTAGTCAAAGAAATATATAAACTATATCCCATATATCTAATGATTATATATGAAAAATAAACAATTTCAACTAGGCATCATACAGTAGTGCAATTAACGCATAACAAAAAGAACATATCTCATATACAATTCATGAAAATGAAATGTATCACTAATTAAACAGAAACAGAACTAATCATACAATATAGAAGTGCCATATGTGTGAAGTTCTGCTCATTTGACTAATGACATAGATCAGATCCTTTCTTCAGATCAAAGTATCTTCCAAGTATACAATAGTGAATCAACAAACGAAAGCAGTCTGATATTTAAAAGAAACGACCATGTTCCATAATTTCATCAAGGCATTCACAAACTTACAGAATGCATTCTTTGTAAATGTTTTTGATCAAATTCTGGACCCTTCTCCAAATACATGAGAAGGGTATAAATACTATTCTAACTAATGTTCAAAAATAGATTATACAAAAATTTGAAGAGGTTCCAAACAACCTTCCTCCTAACTAGTCAACTAACTCTAAAAATAAAAGTGACTTGATGAGAAGAGGTTATAATGATGACTTGTTGTCTGCTAGCTTCTCTTTTAAATCACATATATCAGCCATCGGTTTCACTTGAGGAGGTGCCCCAAACTGTGTTCTGACTTGTCCTGCGAAAATAGCATCTGTGAGAGGTGGCATCATCCATTGAGCTGAATGGAGTGAGCAGTTGAGGGTCATGATTTGGCTGTGTGGCTTGACAAGGTATTACCAAGACGCCTCCCAGATAGTCTTTACTAACTTTGTGATCACTTCCCTTTGGATTTCCACTCTTTCCTTCCAGCTTTTATTCAAGTCATTTAAATCTGGCAGTATTTTTGGGTTACCTTCTTTCACCAAGTTGGTGGCATGCAAAGTGTGGTTTATTGCTTTTACTATGTTCTTTGACACCCCTGCTTCTCTTTCCACTGCTAATTCAGCTTGCTTAATCTGCACATCCCAATCCGTGAATAGAATGTCCTTATGCGTATCCTCAATCTCGGGAAGATTAGCTTTCCTTCCTTCTTATGTTTCTTTCCATTCAATGAATTCTGATATCCTTGTATTTAAATCATTAAATTCAATTCTTTTGTCAATCGCCTTGTCTGTTAATTGATCACTGGTGATCAAATAAGGAGCGATATGCGACATTCTTTGGCAAAATTGCTCTTGCTGTTTTGATAGAAGGGAATTTAGCTCTAGTGCCTCTTTGATGAATTCATCGACAGTAGGGACATCTTCATATTTTTCCATGGCTTCTTGCAATTCTTGAATTTGCATGTTCTTCGCAGAAATGTCTGCTTCATGGCTTATCTTTAACACTTCCATATTTTGTTGTAATTGAGCGATTTGTTCAGCAATTTGTTGGTTCAAATTTGCTTTTTCAATTTACAGTTGTTGCTCGAGCTATGTTATCTTCTCTTCCCTCTCCCTTAACAAAATAGATATCTCCGTAGCTTTATCCATGGTGGCAGTTGCATATGCCCCTGTAAACTGCGACAATCTGGTCAAGTTTTCAGCTAGATTGGAGGGAATATCCTTCCAGACTATGTCCATCGGTTCATTCCCAAGTGGGATCTTGGGTGTCTCTACCCTCCTTCTTTACCTTTGTCTCCTTACTACCGCCTTGTGAAGTGGGCTGTAGAACACATCTAAAGGAGCAATTTCAGTCACCTTTAGGACAATTTCCGATGTGGGCAAAGCAAGAATGATTTCTGTCTACTACGAACTTGTCCCTTGCTCATCCATCGGCTCAGACTCTGTAATTTTATGGGTATGCAAAGGAGTGTGATATTCCGTGGTTTCCTGGGCATCTGTTGTCTTAGGAGTGTCTTGTAGTTTTTTATTGAATTGGTCTCGCTGATGCTTTTGATCTCAGGACTGGTATCTTTAGTCAGGTCACTTATGACCTGCTTTTCATCTGACCTCCTGCTGGATTCTTTTGTATTCTCAGTGTCTTGGGCTTTCCCTGTGTCCACTTGAGACTCTATGCGAGAATTTGGTTCCTTGTTGTTGACAGTTACACTGGGTGTAGGTTTTTCCTCAACTTTTAATAAATGCAATGGAATTATTTAAAGCCTTTTGTTTTTGAATTCTTGAAATATTTCAAAATATTTAGGACTCAGATTGGCCCTTGCCCACTCAAACGCTTGTTCGAATGATTCAGCTGACTGTAAAAGGTCTTCATAATTATTAGCCTCATGGTTAAAGGGTTTAATCTTCACTGCAGTAGTAATATTATGTGCTATCTTGTCAGGGTCGAATTGCCTCTTCGGCAGAGTATGGAGCCTAAGGCTCTCTAGGCTTAGTGATTCCCTTGTTGCATGGTTGAAATTTGCTAACGAAAAGGAACCACATCGAATTGGAAAATATGGCCACAACGACTTTTTATTATCTTTTAGGGTCTTGGTCAAGCCTTTTCCCATAGTCTGGTGGGCTATTTCTCTTACTAATAGTTTATCAGAGACATATAAAGGGAGGACATGCGGGTCCGTTGTATTGCCAAAAACGCTGATGTATGTAAACCATTCTTCAACAAAATACTTACCTACTATGAGAAGGTCTGTAGTGGTTTCTTTGGAAAACCTGGGGGATTTCTTTTAGAGATCAATTGATGCAATGGTAAAATGACAGCATGGCATACTATATAAAAATGGGGTATATAATGGGATTCCCAAATTTTTTATGGCTGAAATGGATAGGGTAGGGGTCCTGAAAAGTCCATTTCCAACCCATGATTGGAAATTTAGTGCAGAAATAGATGGCATCCATGATATATGCACTGAAATAAAAAGGAAGAAGGTTCTTTGTCAAGGAAGACCTCTTCTGACGATACTCGGAGATGGCAGTGGCTAGGTTATCAGATAGGATAGTGGCCCAATTCATTATGTGGGAATTGACACAGGCATCAATTAGAGGAATCCATTATATGGAAAACTTGGTATTATTAGGTAATCCATATAGCCTACATAACATAGAAGCTGCATAGTTGAGGGGGTTTGCCAAAGAAGCTATGGGATACATACCTGTTTTATCATAATTGAACTTGTTCTCCAGTACCCTCCAGCCCTAGATCATCTTGAAAGGTTCTTCATTTTTCTTTGCGAAGTTGGCCAGGTATGACTTGTCATATATGTCCTAAGGGTTAGGTATATGATACATTTGCTTTAGGTCTTCAGCTTTGAATGACCCCATGAGCTCCATCCTCGAGTTCTTGAATTGTCTATCTTCAATACTGAGATTTTCCACCACCCACCTAATCATATCATTATATGGGAGCATTTTCGCTCTCGCCCCTATTCTATGAAGGAAGGAATAGGCAGAATCTTTGAATTGGACTCCCGAAGGTTTTACTGAGACAGTCTTCACCTTTATGACAGTAATTTTAGGACGTTCATCTTCAAGCCTACTGTGTATGACTTCCCATGTTGTCACTCCTCCATTAGCATTGCAAACTATATCAGCGAATATAGGCGACAATTCTGATAGCTCAGATTTTGTAATGCTTTGCTTATTCTACCTTTTCATCACCTTTGGCAATGACATGTCTTTTGAAGCTTGCCTGAAATGGAAGAGATATATCAACGCAGACGATATAGGGCAATTAAGGCTGAAAGCTTTCTTAAATGACTTTGAACCGTGGGAAGATTTTGAACGAGATATTCAACGTTACCTAGCCATAACTTGAAACATCATTACCTCTCCTCGGGCTGCTAAACATTAGTTACCCTATCAAACCACTCATTATTATATTAAAACACAGTAACTTCCTACGCTTCATGCTTTATTAGTGCATCACAAATTTTAAACGTTGTAATATAGCGTTGCCTAGAGGTAATGCAAAATGCAATTGCGAAAATTGCAATATCGCATTTCGCAAATCATTAAAGGATGACACAATGTCATACATTATTTATTTGTGACTCTGCGAAGTGCGATCGCATGTTCTCAAGGCATTCTGATCAGAATATCACGGCGGGGGGGCTTCATCGCATATCGCATTTCGGGATTTTCTTAAAGATGATTATAATTATCACATGGAAAACTACGAAATGTGATTTGCGATAAGGATCCTAAGCTCGGGTTTTTTTCTAAGGGTTTCAAGGCAATTTCTTAGAATTAGCATTTATTTTTCAAAGACTAAAAATTTAAAAAGGGTCCCCATTTATATGTCAAATATATTGTATTGTATTACTGTAAATAAATATATATTGAAAATAATATTGTTGGTATTTCCAATTTGGGTTTCCATAATAAATATTTCTGTTAATGTATGTGTTTTCCATCACATCTTTTCTATTTTATGAAGAATTTGTTTGTAGTATTTAATTTTATAGGGTTAAAACCTATATTTGGTATCTATGAACAATTTCGGCTTCACAGGATGCTCTTGTGGCTAAGGGGTTTTGCTCAGTTCTGTGGTAGACCCTGTTAGAGTGGGAGGTCTATGCAATCAATTCCTATGGTAAAAACAAATGCCAAGTAGCTCAATGATATAGATTGATAAATTTAATGTGTAAAGTTTTGTGTTGTGGAATATAAAAATGGAAGAAATTTTGGTGGCAATGATAGGTGGATCATTGTGGTTTCAGATATTTCACTAATAGGGATGTTAATACAGACTGGATCTATTTGGATCAAAAGGAAAAGAGAAAAATATGATTGTGTCTTTCAAATTCATTATTACTGAATGTTTTAGGAGAAGCTACAATCAAGGCATTATGGAACAAGTTAGAGACTTTGTATGAGTCTAAGTTCTAGGTGTGTAGAAAATAGCAACAAGGAATGATAAAAATAGAATCCAGAAACTCCAGTTTAATTTGTCCTTGAATTAAACTGAGAATTAAAATCAAATTTTATTCTTATAGCAACTTGTAATAGTTAACTAGAGTGAGTTGACTTAGTTAGCTTAGGAATTCGAGTTGGAAGTCTTTTTGAAGTCATGTATATGTTCTCCTATATTATGGCTCTCCGAGATGAGTTAAGTATGAGTGGTAATTAGTTAACTCAGTTTACTGAGTTAAGTCAAGATAAATTAGTTCCAAACTATTGGAGGAACTAATAGTGAGTTAACAGTGATTTGATGCATTAGTGCACTCAACTAGTGCTACTCCAGTTAACTGAAGATTCCCTCATCAGAAACTCATGCATGTCGATTCTGAGAAAGACCCAGTTGAGACTAGAGTACATGGACAGTGTACTATTTGTTGTATAATTTTCTGAGTTGTACAGATGGTGCATGCAATGAGGAACTGAACCTTGAAGGGATTGTGCAGTTATGGATGAGGAATTTCCTTTTAAATACGGGTTAATTCTCTCAAGGATTGCGCAAAGAATTAGAAGCTTGGAGGCTCGGAAATTTGGCTAAGTATTAGCCAAAGGAAGTCATCAGGTGGAGGATAGGAAATATTTGTGCAGGTTAAGCTCAAGGTTGAGCAGAGCATATTGTATTAATCCAAATTATTTGGCCAAGGGCACAAGGAAATAGGAGGCTTGGAGAACAGAGAAGATTCTTGGATTTGTATTGAGCTTACTTGCAAGCTGGAGATTGATTTTTCTGAGTGTTGGGATTGTTATTGTCATCTCAGATTTATAATTAATGCAATACAAATAGTGGGGTTTTGAGTTGTCGCTTGCCCGGGAAAACTTATTGTGTTATGTGCCATTGATGTTCTTCCTCTATTGACTATTGTTTGCTCGATGTTTATATTATTGTCTCTTTCTTTATGAAATTTCACTAGCTTGTGAATCTACAGGATTTTCTACATGGTATCAGCGCTGAAGACAGTATAGTAGAGGAGATTTCAAAGTTTTGAGTTTTGGGTTGCGAGTTTGCAGAGCAGACCTGAAAAATTTTGTGAAAAATTTTTAGAAACAAATAGAAAATTTGGATTATTTGTGAAAAAATACCTAAATTCAAAAAATACAATCAGTCGAATCAAAGTTCGGATGAGGGACATATCGCTGATTTAAAATCAGCTCTTTTTCCAGAAAATTTCGTGACGACGGGACAGATGAAACAAATTAGTGTGCTAGCCAAGAACCTATATGCTCTTGAGGTTAAAGATGCATGAAAAGCCTTGAGGATCAAGGGAAAGGTTAGAGACTTGGTTGTTGAGAGGGAGAGTAAATTACCTCTCAACATGCAGCCCCAGAAGAAGCAGCTTCAGGAAGTTGTGGAGCAGCCACAACTAAAGAAGCTGAGAGGAGACCGAGTGGAGGCATCCATTCATGTAGAGACCTCCAATAGGGGGAAATTTCTAGCCAATTGGGTAGAGGGATCACATGCAACCATACCTCCAGGTGTGAGGTGGGGTGATTTGAAGTGATAGTCCCAAGAGGGTTGAAATTGGGTAGGGTCCATTGAGTGGTTTTATCTCATGGATCGTACCTTTCTATGGGAGCCCAAAATACATAGTAGCAGGATGAATCAATGGGATTGATGCATTCAGAGATCAAAGTGGTAGAGGCTAGAGAAGTTAGATACTGAAGAAGTGTAGAGAAGGGTTGACAACAGTGCAGAAAGGAAGAGTCAATAGAAGTGCGGATTTTTCAATCGACAAAGGCAATAGTAGTTAGAGACTTTGATGGCAGAGGCATCATTCTAATTCAGGTTGGATTTTTTTTTTGTTTCTGAAGTTGTTGGAGCAACAACACTAGAGATAAGTTTTGCATGTAGAACATTCCAAAGGTTCAGGATTAGGATCGAGTTGAATTCCTTTCTTGTTGAGAGGGAGTGTTGAAAATAGCAACAAGAAATGATAAAAATAAAATCCCAAAAATCTAGTTTAATTTGTCCTTGAATTAAACTGAGAATTAAAATCGAATTTTATTCTCATAGCAACTTGTAATATTTAACTAGAGTGATTTGACTTAGTTAACTTAGGAATTTCGAGTTGGAAGTCTTTCTGAAGTCATGTATATGTTCTCCCTATATTATAGGGGTCCAGAATGAATTAAGTATGAGTGGTAATTAGTTAACTTAGTTTACTGAGCTAAGTCCAATTAAATTAGTTCCAAAATGTTTGAGGAACTAATAGTGAGTTAATAGTTAGTTGATGCATTAGTGCACTCAACTAGTGCTACTCCAGTCAACTGAAGATTCCCTCATCAAAAACTCATGCATGTCGATTCTAAGAAAGGCCTAATTGAGACTAGAGTGTAGGGACAATGTACTATTTGTTGTATAATTTTCTGAGTTGTATAGATGGTGCATGCAATCAAGAACTAAACCTTGAAGGGATTGCGTAGTTATGGATGAGGAGTTTCCCTTTAAATACGGGCTAATTCTCTCAGTAATTGTGCAAATAATTAGAAGCTTGGAGGCTTGGAAATTTGGCTAAGTATTGTCCAAAGGAATTCATCAGGTGGAGGATAGGAAATACTTGTGCAGGTTAAGCTCAAGGTTGAGCAGAGCATATTGTATTTATTCAAATTATTTGACCAGGGGCACAAGGAAATAGGAGGCTTGGAGAGAAGAGAAGAGGCCTGGATTTGTCTTGAGCTTGCTCGTGAGTTGGAGATTAATTTTACTGAGTGTTGGGATTGTTCTTGTGAGAAAAGGAATTGTATTATCATCTTTGATTTTTGATTAATGCAATACAGATAGTGGGGTTTTGAGTTGTGTCTTTCCCCAGGAAAAATTATTGTGTTATGTGGCATTGATGTTCTTCCTCTATTGATTATTGTTTGCTCAATGTTTATGGGCTTCTGCTGTAAAGAGTAGAAGTATATTCTTGTCTCTTGCTTTAGCAAATTGCATTAGCTTGAGAATCTATAGGATTTTCTACAGGGTGAACAAATTGTTACTATATAAAAAGTTGTAAAAACTAATTAGGAAGAAGGATGAAGACTCAGTGACAGAGTGATCCAAGATCTTAAAATAACATGTGTTCTTAAACACGAGTACAAAATTAGCTTAACCAAAATCATAATAAAGAGGACAAGAAAGTAGCAGAGAAAAAGAGAAAGAAATATGTAAATAGAATTGTTAACGAAGTTCACCCAAATTATGGGCTACATCTCTGGGTCTTGCTTCTAGTGGAAGTGTCCTTCTTTATTCAATGCTAAAAGTCCAAATTACAATTAGTAAGCCTCATTTTGCTTCAGCTAATTCCCTTGACTGCTACAACAAGAGTGGTTTCAAAATACTACCAAAAATCTTATTTTGGTTGCTCTGAATTCGAGCTCCAAAAACCTTGTCTACAAAATATGTAGGTAGAAGTACATGACAAAACACCTCAAATTTGAAAAATTATTAACTTCTAAATTTTGTGGCTTGTTGGTAAAATTATGCTATTTAAAAACTTCATAACCCATAGACCCAAGGTCGATCCCACGGGGATTACGGTCTTGAACTTTATAGAACATACACATGGTTGCATGGTTGGTTAAGTTATTGTTACAGTATGTGCAAAGTCCCGTAGTTAAAACCATGGACTTTCCTTTTTTAACCAATGTATAACAATAATATGTTATAAAATATATTTTCCACCACTTTTACAACCATCTATGCATGGCCTATTGGTGGAGCGATAGTGCATGGTCCCATGGGTCTTGGAGTCAAGCCTCCTTGGCTCTAAAATATGGTACTTAAAACTTTAAATATTTTGGTTTGTTTTTGACCCAACGATGAGTGGTTACCCAGGTTGGTTATCACCTTACACTTGGCACCTAGAGGTTAGAGTTCGATCACATCTAACCCCAATTTTCTCAACGAGCCTTCAAACCTTCTTGGCCTTTTAGAGGTTACTGCATGGAAACCTCTAATTGGTCCACCTCACCACTTAGCCATGTTAATGTTGAATGGATGTGACATTCTCTGCTAATTGGATGCCATGTCACCTATTGATTGGATGCCACATCACCTACTAACTGGTTGCCACATCGTCTACGTTTGCCACAAGTCAGCTTTGGATATCACCACATTTCCCTACCACATTAGTTATACAAGATACCACATCAGTTGTATGAACTATCACATGTCAAATTATTCTCTTGCCACATATCCCTACTACGTTTATTGTAAGCTCTACCACGTGTCGCTCCTCTCCATCTTTTTTCTTTTTCACGAAAACATTAAAACGTGGTAACTTTCACATATGGAGTCGGTTTGAGTCCATTCAACAGGTGTCGAAAAGGTCTCGTTAAGCTCTACATCGTGGCACAATTTCCATAAAGTTTTAAGACCTTTAATGTTGATGAATTTTTTCATCCTCTCAGATTAATCCTCCTGACTGGAAGCTTTTGGACCACCAATAGGTTTTTACTTAAATGTTAAGTGAGGGTATTACCTCCCCACCTGTCTGGTATTCATCCACCTTGTTCTACACACCTAGATCATCATAATAAAATGTGTAACAATAATGACCATTGAAACAATATTGTCAATCATTTCCATTTTACCACAACCATCTGCATTCATTACTCTATCCATGCCCAACACATTATAAGCAATAACAAATACAAATATGCTAATGAAAATTAACTAACAACATTTTTTATCCTCTTAGTAGGTTCACACAGCAAATTCTCATGTTGTAGCATCGATGTTTCCTAGACACATCATAGTTAGTTTCACATGCAACTATTTCATTCACATGCTTCAAATCACATGCTTTATCCACCTTTATAGACATGAGTGAAAAGGTTTTTCTCACATTCACAAGCCTCTTCAACTGTCCTGTGGTTACTAGAGACAGATCATCTTTCATGTGATGAGATCTGATGATTTACTCAATTCCATCTTTGAAAAGGGGATACTTATTATCCTTTATAAAGAAAATATCTTTCCTATCATACAAGGGCTTCATAATATAATTCCACAAATATCTAGCAGGAGCACATTGAGTTCAACCTCATCAAAAAATTTGGATGTGATAACAAACCTAAGCCTACATTGTTTAGTTACTTGTAATTTAGCATTTTCATATACCCATACAAGAGGATAAGGTTTAAGATGTGGTGTTTCTAATTTTAGCTTCTTGGAAACTACTTCAGATATTAGGTTGACTTGGGAACTACTATCAAACAAGGTATCTAATTGTTTGTGTTTAGTTACAACCTTTATGTGGGAAAACTCATTTCTCTTTCTTTCAGAGTTAGAAGGTGAAAAAGAATAACTAGAAAAAACATGGAAAGACAATATACCTTTCAACTTGGTGAGCCTTGGTATTACACCAAGAGTGTTGCAACTCCCAACGGCTCCTCAACTCTATTTATCAACCCGGGGTTTGTACAAACTTTGAGGTGATAGTGTTATATTCATAGTAGATGGGATTCTACACATGCCACCCTCAACTAGGAAATTTTATCAACAGTGCTCCAAGACCATTCCTCCTATTGAATTAGAATGAAAACTAGCTAATGAAGGTGAATTTATAAGCTACCTCTAACTATGAAAAGGGAAATGCTACTAACTTCAACTTGCAAATTTTATTGAATCAATTCATGAAAAGACAAGAGCCACACTACATGCAAGAAGGAAACTACATTATCTTGCAATCAACCATGTAGTTACCAAATCTACTTGTAGACAAGAATCTAACATACCAAACGATAACTCAAGATTCTATGTATCATATAACTAACTCATACTTGCATATAAATCAATGTTCTATTTGTGCTAAATTTGTGATAAGGAAACTAATGTTATTATATTTTGCAGTGAAGGAAAAGGAGGGTTTGGAGTGGCCTAGGAGTTGCCCTTGATCATGGAGCCACAACTGGGGATCCACATCCTTCTAAACTAAGTCCAAATTGCAGCAAAGGTCAAAATTGGTGGAGAAACATGCTGCTACAGGTGTGCTACAGGAGGCTGCTACAGGTGCCCTATATTTCTACAAGAAGGCTTGTAATGCTACAGGAAGGCTTTCGAGAAGGTTTAGGAGGTGGAAATGATGGGTTCAGGGTATAGAAAAGTGTATGGAGGTCGAGGTAAATGAGTGAAGGGTCGCCAAAGCCCCTATAAAATCTCAGAGCCTTTTGAAGGCCTGTTTTGCACTAGGAGAGATGCTCTCGATGGTCTAGCAAAATGACTTCATGAACAAAAATTTTAGGACAGAATTTGGGATTCATAAGAGAAGGTGACGAAGTCCAAGATGGAGATGGTGAAGGTTCCCTTGCCTGCAAATCCAAATAGCCCTGCAACCATCACATGCATATAACTATTTATCATTGACAAAATGAAACATCTAATGATGGAAAATATGAGTTGAATCTAAATGTTATCTAATCTATGCCAAAACTTTGATCTAATCAACAAATCAACTCCTAAGCTACAGTAGGCACATGCAAAACAAGGTAACCAACATAAATATTCTTCCAAGAAATCATAAACATAATATTTTTAGATTGAGGTTGTAAATCCTTCTATTCATGCTCCCATGAGAAAGATGAGGTAGAGGTTGCAATCACAGATTTT
>APFE031400966.1:0-55683 GCA_000404065.3 Pinus taeda
AGAGCCCATTTCTCAAAAGGTTCAATGAGTACCTGTGGCTGTAGAGGCATTTCATTTGAAGGAGTTGGTCTCCCAATTCTTTGACAGCTGTCACACCTTTTAACATATTGCTTTGCATCCTTGAAGAGAGAAGGCCAATAATATCCTAAAGAAAGGATTTTATAGGCCGTCGTCTTGTCAGCAAAGTGTCCGCCATAAGGTTCATCATGACGTGCCTTAAGAATGTCAGGCATCTCATCTTCGTGCACACATCTTCTGATCATACAATCTAGCCCTGTTTTGAACAATTCATTAGAAATCCAAGAATACTTTGAACTCTCCTGAATGATTTTCCTTTTTTCATTAGGAAATAGATGTGAAGGTAGCTTCCCTGTAATCAAATAGTTAGCAATATCTGCATACCAAGGAGTTTTAGTGGTTACTGCAAACAGATATTCATCTGGGAACTTATCCTCCACTGGAGAATCTTCATTAGTATTTTGAATTCTAGACAAGAAATCAGCTACTGTATTTTGCTTTCCTGGTCTATCTAACATAGTAATGTTGAATTCTTGTAAAAGTAGAAGCCATCTTGTGACTCTGCCATTGGTAACAGTTTTATTCATGAGGTATCTAATGGCAGAATGATCAGTATGGACAAAGGTTTCATAGCCTGTTATGTACTGTGTAAACTTATTAATTGCATGAACAACGGCTAAGAACTCTTTTTCAGTTACAGTATAATTTAACTCAGTGGGAGTCAAATTTTTACTGGTGTAATAAATGGCATAAGGAATTAAATCCTTCTGACCTAACGCAACTCCTAGAGCTGTATTTGAAGCATCTGTTGAAATGTGAAAAGGGAGTTTCCAATTTGGTCCCCTTAAAATGGGTGCTTCAGATATTCTGGTTTTTAAAGCTTCAAATGCAGATTGGCAGTCAGGATCCCATTTGAATTCACAGTCCTTGGTAAGTAATTTAAAGAGAGGAGATGCTTTCTTAGTGAAGTTTTCGATGAATCTTCTATAATAACCAGTAAACCCAAGAAAACTTCTAACATATTTCTGACAATTTGGAATTGGTAACTTGGAGATGACTTCAACTTTTGATTTATTCCCTTATTCCATCTCCTGAAATATGGTGGCCTCAAACAATCCCTTCAGTAAACATCATTAAAGCATTTCTCTATGACTTAATGAAAGGTTAGTCTCTTTACACCTAATAAGAACTGTTTTCCAAATTTTCCTAATGCTTCTTCAAATGGAATTCACAATAAACTGTAAAGTCATCTATAAAGCCTCTACACAATCATGAATTAGATCAGAAAAAATTCCTAAGCAACTGCCCTTTGGCAAGTGTTCATGGTGGCATTACACAATCCAAAAGGGAGTACTCGGTAGGACAAAAGTTCCCCATGACAAGTAAATGTGGTTTTGTCTTGATCTTCAGGTGCTACTGAAAATCTGATTGTAACCACTAAAACCATTCCAAGACATGAAAATACTTTTTGCCTGCAAGAGTATCTAAAACTTGATCAATAAAAGGTAAAGGAAAGTGATCCTTTAAGGTCGCTTTGTTTAATTCTCTGTAATCAATGCAAACTCTCCATTTAACATTCTTTTTGGGAACTATAACCAAAGGGGAAACCCACTGGCTATCTGAAATAGGGTAAATGAAGTTTACATTGAGTAACTTTTGGAGTTCGTCTTTTACTATTTCCCTAATATTTGGATTCATCCTTCTTAGAGGTTGTCTGATTGGTCTGCTATTTTCCTCAATGTAGATGTGATGAATGCAAGTCTTAGGATCAATCCCTTTCATATCAGTATACTCCCATGCAAATGCAGTAGAATGTCTTTGCAAAAGTTTGGTTAGATTCTCCTGTTGTGAACTTTCCAGATTTCTGTTGATGTTTAGTGTTTTTCCTGGAAAGATCTCAATGGCAGAACTACCAAATTCTTCCATAGAGAAAATAGACATTTGTCTAGATGATAGACACTCTATATCAAAATCCAACTGAAATTGTGTAGAGTCATATTCTGAGGATGGTTCAAAATTTTCTAAAGTATTCAGAATTTGACTATCTTCACTAATTTCAGAAATGGTAAAGACAGGTTGTATAATCTCTTCATCATCAATCCATTCATTGTCTCCTATTTTTGTGATTGCTTTTGCTGGAGGATACAAATTAAATTTCTTTGTCGAATTACCATCAGAAATGTACATGTCCCCAGACCTACAACTTATGAAAGCATCATCTGTGGCTAGCCAAGGTATTCCTAAAATAAGAGGATGTCCTCCTAGATTACTCTTGGGAGTTAAAATCATGAAGTCCACTGGATATTCTCAAGAGTCTAGGGAAACAGGGATGTCTTCTAATACACCATCAGGTTTAATGATTGAGCGATCTGCCAATTGCAACAAAGTAGGTGTAAAGAGAAGATTGGGAAGTTTGAGCTGATCCATAGTCTGCCTACTCATAATGTTAATAGCAGCGCCTAAGTCAATCAAAGTATTTGGTATTTCTACCCCGTTGATATGTGTTTTGACAACTGGACTACCAGGGTCTACATACTTCTGCATGGTAACTTTTCCCATCATAATGTCTGCAATTTTCCCACCAGGTGGATCCTTTTGGTAATCTCTGGTTTCCTTTCTGGTCTTTAAGGCTTCAACTCTTTATTTTTTTTCGCTAAGATTGGAATTTCCTTAATGGCTTGTAACAAGGGAATCTTGATTACAGACATTTTTTCAATTCATTAGGGAATTATAGTCAGGCAACCAAATTTGTTTTTCCACTCCTTTGTCAATTTGTAATCTTTCTGGAAAAGGAGGTGTGGATAGAGACGTAGGTTGCTCAACTATAGGAGTTGTGGGGGGTACTTCTTTTTCTTTTCCTTTCTGAATATTTGGGTTTTGAAGAGATGCTTCAAAACCTTTATTGACTACAAGAGAAACTTCCTCAGAAATGCTTTGTTTTTGTACATCTATGGAAGGTTTATCTAGAACTCTGCCTGATCTAAGTTGTACATCATTAAGAGGAGCGATCATATAGGTAGGAAATTGAAATGGTAGACCTTCCATCATGAAAGCATTTTGAGGATTTTTATTATTGGGGTTCGGCAATGGTTGAGAAGGAAGTTGATTTGATTTTTGTTGAAGAAAGAGTTGAGAATTTGAATTTTGTTGAGAGGATTGTTGTTGTTGTGGAAATGGCAATGATAATTGAGGATTTTGATTTGGAGGCTGATTTTGAAAAGATGGAGAATATTGGTAAAATTGAGCAAATCTCCCATAAGGATTCTGCATACCTTGCATCCATGCTTGAAAAGCATTTTGAGGCTGGGACCAAGGTTGTTGCCAAGGATTCCAATTTGGTGGAGGTTGAAAATTCATAGGGTTGTTAAACCCTTGATTTTGTTGCCCCCGCCAAGGTCTCCTTGCCACAAAACAGAGAGATTCAATGGTACTTGGATCCTCCTGAAAGACAGCTTTGAGGCTAGGGATTGAAGGACAATCCTTGGTTTCATGGCTCTCTGAGCATCCAAGGGACATTCCCTTAGAGCATGTTTCTTTCTACATTTTCAGCAAAAGATAGCTAAAGCTTCAGATTCTGCTTTTTGTTTATTATGGATCTTAAGAGTGTCTAATTGCCCACTTAGACATCCTAAGATGTTAGTTTTGAATTCATCAAGCATATTGCCTATCTCAACCCTACTTACTGATCCGGTTTCAGATTTGTTTGCTCTAAGAAGAGAAGGATCTCTAGGCCCCTTTTGAGTTTTATTCTTCTCCCGTGAGAGATGAACACATAGTTCTACTATATCATGAAGTGGAAGTTGAGATATGTCTCCTTTTCCCATCATGTTCAAAATATCTATCCATTCATCTCTAATGGCTTTTAATAGGAGGGCTTTTAAGGTTTCCTCATCCAAGTTGCTCATTTTTGCTCTTTTCAAATTATATTGGAATCTTTCAAGTAAATCCTCCAAATTTTCATCTTCTTTTTGTACCATCTTGAATACCTCATCCTTGTGATTGGTGGGCATACAATAGTCCAAATACCTATCCAGAAACGTTTGTTTCATATCATTCCAGGACCTAATGGATTGAGTGAGCAATCCCATGAACCATTTCAATGCTGCCCCTTTCAATGTTGAAGGGAACAGTTTAAGTTTTTGAGCGTCTTCCATATAATCATAAGTTCGACATATGACCTCAAACTCAAATAGAAATGCCTCAGGGTCCTCATTTCTTGACCCATGAAAGTTTGGGAGGACGGATGGCAAATGTTTTTCATTGTGGCTCGAGAGTCGTCATCATCGACTATGGGAAATCCAAATGAATCATCTCCATCCCTATTTCCTCCAATGTTTCCTCTACCTCCTCCATTATTTCCTCCTCCTCCTCTACCTCTACCTCTACCTCCTCCTAGTCCAGTTTCTCTTTCTTCTGCCATGGTAGTTTCTTCAGAGCCCTCAGAGTTCTCTGGTTCCTCTACTAAGGGTGAATGAGGAAGAATTTCTCCTTCTTCTTTGGGTGATTCTATTTCTTCAATTACAATTTGTCCCTTTGTGGAAGAAAAGAAAGAATCTCTTTCGGATTCAATAGGTGGTATGGGAGAGTCTACTACTGCCTCTTGGATTCCAGGAATCCTAGAGCTAGGAGTATGAGTTGGAGATGATGAAGGTGTCTCTTGCCTATTTCTTGAAGTGGATGGAGTTGTGAAAATCAAACTTCTAGCTCCAGCTAAAAACCTTCCCCTAGAATCTCTTGCTCTATGCATATCATTTTTATTTTTTCTTCAAGTTAGGGTAATAATTCTTTTTCTGATCTTCCAGGTCACTCTAGGTGCAAGAAGAAAGCATACTCAAGGAACTATTAAACCAATAACTTTCTCTTTTCTGATCCTCCAGATCACTCTAGGTGCAAGAGGAGAGCATACTTTGAGAGGTTATTAATTTCCTTTCTTGAAATTTTCTTGTTTTTATCTTTTTTTTTTTAGAATTGGCTACCCAATTTTCACTTCCCCGGCAACAGCGCCAAAATGTTTGGTCAATTTAGTGTTTCTAAATTGATTTCATTAATTGTCAACCCGGGGCTCGTAAGCTGATGAAGTGAAGGTGTACTATATGTACTTAAGCAACCTCTTAGATCGTTTTGTCGTTTGGGGTTGTTGTTTGTGGTCAATTTATCTTCCTAAGATGGAATGGAGATTTTGTAAACAGATGAGTGATAGTGTGTGTAAGGTGATTTCTAAATGAGTGAGTGTGTGTTACTAGTGGTTTCTAACTACCTTCTAAACTTGCAAAGAAAAATCTTGAAAGAAATAACTTGAAATGAAACTGAAAGCAAAACAGAAAAACCACTTTCTAATAGCACTAGTCACTACTCATGTTGCTACAATAAAAAGATAAGAAAAACTACTTTAAAGACCGGTTATAATGTTTAACTCTTCCTAACTCTCTGCTTCCAACATATAGTATTATGTGAAACACGATTAAGAAGTAGTTAGAAATAAGTCTAAAAAGTACTCAAAGCAAGCTGTAATTTATCAGTATTCAGATCTCTAAAAGATGAACATCTTATGATAAAGAGACCATCAATATGTTAGTATACAACTTGAGAAACTAAACTAGAAATCAACTAGGAAAACAGAGTAAAGGCAGCAACTATGAATATGACAACTGAAAATACTATTAGAGATAAAGCAAATACACAAAGCTACACAATCCCGAGCTAACACCTGCAAAAGACAGTCCTGATTAGTTTAAAGTAAATGCTGGAAATAAAATGACAGTGAAATTAAATCAAATATGTACATGTGTTAAAGAAAAAGAAAATTGTTGAATTCAAAAGAAGGAAATGGAAAGAACATAAAAGTAAATTACTGTACAAAGGCTGTTATGAACGGGGGCCCTCCATCCACAAAGCCCAAAGAAAGATCAGCTACGTAAAAGAGTCAAACAACAGTCTTCTATTAATTCATGATGCAGAAATCACAGTCAAAAAGTGCTGAAATAGCAGCTTCAAAACAGAGTTTCTGTGCTCACAAAAAGCGTAGCAATTACATAAACAAAACAACTAAAGACTAATCCTTAAGCGTGCGCAGACGCTGGATTTTATAAGCAAGTAAACAACTGCCTACTGCGTAAAACATGAAACTGAAAATTAACTGACAACATGCTAATTAAATGGTTCAGCAACACGTCAATAGGTACGTGGGTGATCTGGAAGGTACGGTCGTCATGGAGGTTGAATCCAAGGTTGGATCCTATCTCCCATAACCTGCGTAGAGTGGAGGAGTTGCCATCTGGAGTGATGTAACCTTTCAGCTCACGCAACACCGTTTGAGCTGGCTTTGTTGACTGAAGTTGGATCCTCGTTGACCGGAGGTATGCGTGGCGTTGCTGGCCAAGCCAATAGCACAGGAACCTTCAACATCTTCATTCCCACGTGCCCATGTGATTCGTTTCTCAAAATGACACGTGGAACATGGAGATCAATGAAAAGGCTGCGGAATTGCTGAATGGCTGTGGAATTGCTAGACAGCTGCGAAAACTTTGTGCATATATCAAAAATCTAGACAAACAGTCAAACATTTAGCAAAGTCAACCAATCATTCTTAAAGACATGAAAAGTAATGATCTGGGTAAGTTTATGAGGAAAATAGGGCAAAAGAGAGGGATAAGTGAGGAAAAGCTGTAGGTAATGATGGATAAATAGGTGCAAGTTAGAGGCTCTACACTATTCTGGAAGAGATTTCCTCCTTGGAACTCCCGTCATTACCTCATGACGTTGGTCAAAAACTCCATCCAAATATGGAATATGACTAGGTCCCTTTGCCTGCATGGGCCACCCCTCTTCTTGTTCAACATGAATCCATTAACAAAAATCCTCCTCAGATAGTCAACTTAGAGGTCATGGATTTATCCACTGATAATATTAGGGATATTATGCATATTTCTGCCTATAGTCTCCCCGATGAGGAACGAGTAGAGACTCATAGTTTAAATCGTAAATCAACTTAAGGAGAACCTTCTCAATGTTCCTTAAAGTTTCCACCCATGAACCGAGTCAAGTCTTGGGATTCTAATGTTGAACTTGCCAATGAATCATCAAACTCCTTACCACATATTGATGAGTGTCTTGTACCCCCTTTATGTCTTAATCCTCCCTTATGTCCTCAAGTTAATCTAGAGAGTATGACTATGTTAGAATATCCCTGACATGGTCAACCTTTTTGGATTGAGTAGCTTGAATTCTTTTGGCATGGCCCCACTTTGGTGAGTCACATGGTCCCCTCACCCTCCATGAGTTCAGATATTGAAACCCTTAGATTATGCTCAGTTATGGGCACCCCTTATCGTGACCTATCAAAATGTGTCACATTTGTATATAGTCTATATAGTTGTGCATGTGATGAGTTTCCTTTTACTTGTCATTAGTTGTCGACGTTCTATGTGTAATTCATTTGTTTGGTTTTAGGTGTACAAATGTCATCACCCTTGCTACCTTATAGAGGATTTGCAGATGGTGCAAGCTGTTACACTCGAAATGTTGCTTCCACCACTTAGGTTCTCTTTCCCCCCAAAGATGAGCTTATGAGTTCAGGAGGTGTTTGTTTTCACCCTGTCACAAACAACATGGTTGAATATAGTGTTGTCATTAAGATCTTAACCAAGGCTTGTCATCTTGGCATATGCCGCCTATTTTTTCAACTTCAATCTCAATTGGTAGTGTCTCAACTGAAACATCTCTATGCTATAAGGAATCCAACCCTCCTTTGTTACATCTTGTGGGTGCGTCTCTTGGAGAATTCATTTTATTATATTGAGTACGTGCATATTCCTCCAGACCAAAACCAATTGGTTGATTCATTGGTTAATTATGTGTTATATTTGAATTTGTCACATTCATAAATTTAAAACCATACACGTCCATTGTACATAGGTCATCGAAAAACACATAGAATTCATCATTTTATTATATATAAAATGTTTGGATACATAGTTACAAAATTGGGAAACTGAGGCCCTGATTGCGATACATATGCAAAACATCGAAAACCGCACAACCCTATGTTGAAACCCCATTGAGTGGTGGTCATGGTAACATAATATCACCTTCAATATGTGGCGAATAAGGAATCGACAGTGGGATGAGGCGACCCCTATAGTGTGCCTCTGAATGTGGAGGGGTATCAGCTATACTCCTCGGCAAAACTCCTAATGAAAACCCCTCTATGTTATGTGTGAACTCCCATAGATCCTTATACTCCTCTGCCACCTCTACCAGTACCACTAGTGCCGGGGAAAGTGGTACATGTCTCCATAGTGGAGAATGTCCCACCAGGTCTATGGGTATCACATATGAATAACACATCATCATTTAGTACCTATGTATCACATATGAATAACACATCATCATTTAGTACATCACGATCATCATCCATAGAAAGTTTTTTTCTCTCAACCACTACCAGTAGGTATCCAAGAACCAACTTCTTGTGTGCATACCCTCATCTCCTGGTAAGATCGAAAACCATCTCATCATGCGAGGTTCTGTAGGCAGTGGATAGACCACATAGCTCAGTGTCCTTGGTATCATTATTGATATCTTCTGAAAGAAGAAGCTCACTAGTAGACTCCCATAGGTTCATATTTGTGATTTCCCCCTCTTCAACTTGGTTAGCCAAGCCTTGACATTGGTCAACATCCCTTCATACTAGTTAAACACAGTGGGTTCTAAGCATCTAAGGCACAACTCCAAATGATCTATTTTCATTACATGGGGTGCTTGGCTCCTTGTTACTCGAGTCACCGTATATGCTAGAGTGCATAATGTCAAGTCATCTATGACATCTATATTAATCTTATTCTTATCTCCACTACCTTGCCTACAATGAACTTGCCTCATACTGGCAATGGTCTCCCCACTCCTACTTTTCATCCCTCACAACACTAATAGAACCCCCCACCATGATAGACCAGTAAGGAAGTATATGTCTGATGCTTCTATGGGAAAAGTCTTTGTCCCTAATATGAAGTGTTATTTGGCTAAATCTCACTAGAGAATGATAGAAGCCAATAGGAAAGCTTTATTGGTCACCCTAGGGACCTTGAAAAAATTCAACAAACCAAAATTTCTTAGGGCATTGATGGTTGGCCCATGGTCCATGGCTTCAATCTCATTTTGGGCCTGTTGTCTTTCTCTCCACTCTGTCATGATTTCTCCTACTCACAACCATTATTTATCATTCATGACCATCACAACAAAACCACAATAAACATACAAATTAGTTACGTGAAAACCTTTTTTTAATTTTCCTATTTTTATCCAAAGTCATTGGCATGATACAGGTAATTTTCATCCCCAATCATTCCCATGCCCTTAGGAAGAGAGAAATCTTGTACCTACGGTCAAAAATCCCTTGTTACATGCCAATGACCGAGGGTTTTTCCCCAATGAAACTCAAATCATGTGGAAAATTCAACCATGGCCACATAAATGATTGGAAAATGAATAGAGCATGAGATGAAATTAACTTACTTGGTTGATGATAGCTCTTCTTGTTGCTCCTTTCCCTTGTCTTAACACCCTTGGAAACTCTCTCCTTGCTTCTCAAGCTCACAATGGTCTTCTTATGAGGTATGAGTTTCTTTTATAACTTTTTTTTCGCATCTTTTAGTATCTTGTGGCATATCCTTTTTTAATTTATGGGACTTGGAGGGTTTATGGACTTTATAATGATTTTTCTAGTCTCTTTTTGTGGGAAATTAGTGGAGTCACCTTTTGAGTCTACTATTTTGCTTTCACCTATAATAGTCACCTTGAGGTTTGTTTCCTTTTACTTGCATATAGGGGTAAGCTCATTTTTGCCGATATTTCATTTTGACCGTCTGCATAATTTATGACTTAGGGCTGACCTTGTCAAGTTTCGACTTTATCGTCTTTCCATTATGCATGTTATCACTTGGCAGTAGAGATTACTTGATCATGGATACCCTAGCTAGCACCTTTTTTCCAAATTGGTGTTTGTGCAATCATTTTTACTCCTTGGAATTCCTCCTTCTGACCCACCATGACCTATAATATGAGCCACATGTTCACTTCTTCATGTCATTTCTCGCTTTACCCCAGAAGGATTACACCATTTTTTATCCCTTGTTATTTCAACCTTTCATTTGCCTACCTTTTCACAATGAGCCTTGGTTTCTCTCTTCCATCATCATCATATACTTGGTTTACTATCTAATTTCACTTAGTGTTTTACCCTTTCTTGGAGGAATTGCTACAATGGGTGGTCCTATTAGTGAGCCTCTTACTCTCATTATGTCATGAGCAATTCCAACATTACCAAAACCAATTTCTACCTTCTATACCACACGTTCCTCCAAGGGGAGTTTTATTTAAGCTCTTTTTAGACTCCTTAATTTAGAAAATATTTCTGAGTGAACCTGTCTACTTCACACTTGTTAAAGCACCTAAAGTTTCGTCTACTTAGTATAAGTCTAACACTCATTCAGATTGGGATAGACTAGTTATGAAAAAGGAACTTAAAAAAAGGGAGAAGGGAGGGAACATATATTTCCATTAGTCATCGAAATGGAAGCATCAATTACATCGCCCTTGAACACCACGCCTATCTATCTCATTATCTTACAGTTGGGTTTTAGCCAGCCTAGGAGTTGTACCATCCATATGTGTCTCTTTACTTCTCCATCTAGTTACTCTTATAGTCATATGGAGTGTGCTTCGATGCCTCCTACGTCATTGCATGATAACAATATGTTATCATCCCAAGCTAATAATAGGCTGATTCATACCATAGGCTCATAAAAATAATTTCTAATGCTATAAAGTATGAGTAAGTACCTTGCCTCCTTGCAGATTGGTGAAGGTTTTGGGCATGATGAAAAATCCTTTCTCTCCATTCAAGTGATCTCTTTCATCCACTCTTGATCCAAAGCTTGCACACAAACACAATAAAAAAAAGACAACAAGTTATCTTCTACAGAAGATCATCAACTCAAAACATCTAGAAATCACACATATAAATTACTACAAAACTGATATAAGGGGAAGGAACATAGATTTTTATTAGCCATATAAACAAGAGTACATCAATATACCTTCAAAAAATAATATCCTCTCCTCTAGCTTCTAGTATGGTCTCCTCTCGCAATATAGTAGATCTCTTACACTATAGTTTGGATACTCTCCAAGTTTTACCCCCTTTCCTCTTAGTGTATCTAGCCCTTCTCTTTCCTAGGTGTATCTAGACACCTAGGGGCTTGAGAAGTTAGGAAAATTTTACAATAATGGACCCCTAGCCAATTTGTGGGGAATGAGAAACTCTAGAAACCTTTTTCACAATTATGAAACAATTATTATCTCATAATTATAATATTTTGGAAAATTAATTATGAGAAATAACTCAATCATGTAATTCTACCCTTTTATCATGGGATAAATTTCACATAAGTAAAAGAGAAGGTGAAAAGGGATTCATTTTATCCAAACAATTGAGGCAAGTTGATATTGGGTTTCTCTCACTATAATGAAGTGGAAAATAGGGTTATAACATATGCCCCCTAATGCATGAGGTAAGAAGAGAAACGGATGGCTGAAATACGTTATAATAATACTCAATGCTCAAAATGGGAAGAAGGAGCGAATACTACGAAGCTATATCAGAAGGACTCAAGCGTTGAAGTCTATTATGTTGTTCCATTATGTGTTCAAGGGAAGTCTCAGCTTGTGTCAGTGATCTGCAGTAGCCTATTGACCTTTTTGAGCTAGTCATCCTTGTGTCAGTTGTACTTCACCACTTCATGACTTCATCCATTCCTCACATCATCCTGGTATGTTCTTTGTCGAATGATGGGGGATACATTAAGGCCCTCCTTCGATGTATCTTCTCCTATTGACTTTAGCTCATTACCTAGGAGCTTGATCTAGGAATTGGTAGTATCTTGGAGCTTAAAAACCTTAGTGGCATGGTTCCTCGTGATTGACAGTGGTTTTATATCATTGGATCTTGATTTATTGAGTTCACTGGTGTTCAACATCATCTCATCTATTCACACTTAGTGGACTATACTAGGTATCTTGGGTCCATTTTCATCATTGGTGGATACCCTCATGTTTATTACTAGTTTACCTCATTAGCTAGTAATCAGGTAGTTTCTACCATGTTTGACTTCAGCTCATTTATTCACATGGTGTAGATTCATATCATTGGGGTTATGTCGAAGACCTTGGGATGATAACAATATGTTATGATAAATTTAGATGTTGTCAGCCTATTTTACCCCTCTAGGTCAGTGACCCTCAATACTTGAGTCTCACTGACTTTTTCTATACTCGGGACTCTATTTCTTCTAGTTTGACCCAAAGTCACTCGCACAACAACCTATGGGAGCGACTATAGACCCAGAGTCACTCTTAGACCCACTCTATGGGAGTGATGAGGGACTTTTGTTCCCCTTTTAGTGCGAGTGACTAGGGATGCATTCTAGAGTGTCTTTGTCCCTAGGAGATAAATTTGATTCCTCATCTATTCGAGTTGGCCATGACTTATCTCTTCAAAGTTTCTGTGAATTCTCTTTGTCTTGAGCATCCAAATAAATCCTCCCAAAACCTCTCTTCTGCCCATTTATATTGGACCATCTAAGACGGTGAACTGGTTTTGGAGAGCTAGGATTAAGACTTAGATCTTGTGATTATGCTGTTCTAGCTTGTGAGGTCTTTTGCCATTGGCCTTTTAATCTTCATGCTCATTTCTTAGATATAGTGGGGAAAGTCTGCCAAATTGTGGAGAAGAGGCTTGGAGGTGAAATTTTACCATTGTATTGTTTCATTTCATAATTAATGGAAATTTATGTTCCCTCCCATACATGAATTTGAGTTCAGTATGTTATATGTTGGTATCTATTTCTTTTGATCTAAGGATCTTCTGCGAAATATCACTTGTTGTATTAATTTAGTCGTGATTGTGTGTAGGGATAGAGATCTAGTTTAGACGTGTTGGATCACTCGAGTGGAGTGCATGATCTGCATCGAACTCAAAACCTTTCCCTGATATGCGAGGATTCTAGGTGTGGTCTCCTATCTTTATAACATAGATATCATTATTTACTGCAAAATTGGGCATTTGGGTTGGGAATCATCTTATTGTCCCATTGATTCTATTATGCTCTATCAAGTGACATGATTTGGACACGAGATTAAGGAGCAATAACTCCTTGCATATTTAGCTACAATAATGGTAGAAACCATTGAGACCATCTGTGGAACCTTGGATGGTGGGAGAGGAAAACATCCTAAAAGTGAGGAACCCTTCAAAAGAATGGTACCAATACTGACATAGGAGTTAGGTACGCCACCCACTAAGGGAACATTGCATCTAGGTAATGAGGAGTAATCTGGGGTACAAAAGGATAGTTGATCCACTATGACTATTTTCCCATCCAAAGGAAAGAGGATGAGTTGGAAGACTGAAGAAACAATGGCAGTCATGGCATAAGTCCAACTGTGATCCAAAATAAGATTATAGTCAAGATGGTGATCTACGACTTCAATGTCTACTATTATAGTTTTCCCACTCAAAGTGATGTGATAGCTAGAACGGTATCCATTGGGGATGAAAGTACGACCATCAAATTATTTGAGGGAATTCAATGGCGGTGAGAGAGTGGGAGAACCCAAGGTGAGCCAACAGGAAGTAAACATTACATAGGTCAAAGCACCTTCATCAGTGACATTTTGATGGATAGCTTTTCCCTTCGCCTAACCTACACTTGAAGTGCAAGCTGATAGGAGAGGCGAGGCTTACCCTTTTCCATGTCAAAAATCACTATTTTGGAATCTTCAGGATCAATTCCATGAATGGTTGAAAGAAAAGTTTTTTTTTTGTGATGAACATGTTTGTAATACTTCGAGAGCATACATAGTATATGGTGCTTATGCCAAATATTTTTCAATACTGTAGTTTTTGGTAGCACGTGCAAAGGTATTATGTGTTGTTCGACTAAGTGTCCCTTTGGGGGAACGAATCATAGGGTTCATGACAAGCCTTTTGATATTCATGTCATTAGGCGATGGTGGCCTAGAGCTCAAGGTAATATCCTAAGCATTAGTGACTAGATTTCCATAATCCTTGGCTCATGTTTGTAAATCAACCGTTTCAAAGGTGTAAACAATTAATGATCCTTATCCAGGAGGAGGTGGATGTGAACCACCATTGTCCCCTTGTGTAGGGCACATTGGGTTCGATACAAGATGTCGTTGTTGCTGAGTAGGGAATGGGTTGTTGAGGACCATAGTGGCCAATGTCCTTTTGCACAAGAAGGTTTGTGCACTCGTGAAGACACATAAATTTATAGGTCACATGGTCCTCACCACATATCTTGTAGGGGAACTTGATAGTTTTTTCTTTCCCTTTCCCAGATTTAGTAGAGTATTTTTGATTGGGATTGTTCTGGGTAGTGTGCTGCTCTTCAGGAGGAGTGATATTTTTTCTTATTCTTCTTATTCTTACAACTAGGTTTTTGTGTAGACTACATAGACTTGATTGCAATGGTTGGAGGAAAAACAGATTGGGTAGTAGGAGTAGCATCTATAGCAATAGATAATTGGGAAACTTTCCCGCTCATTTTTCTTGTAGCAGACCCAGAGGTAGTGCCGACGATGTTGTCAGCATGTGCACTAGGATGCTGAGTAGCGGGAGAATTGGAAGTTCAAGGGGCATTAGGGAGAAAATCCTAAAGTGTGCCAGATTGTGAATAAATCAAATATAAATGTTGGGCATGATGAATGGATTGGTATTCCATAACCACCTAGCCATGGAAATGTCCTTGGCAATGGGGGAAGAAGAGACTTCCAAAACTAATCTGGTAAGAGGTAATCTAGAATCGGGGCCTTGACAAACCTCGACCTATGTCTCCATTCATGGATGTGATCTGAGATGTGGGTGGAAATGTCATGGCATAAAGTCATAAGGAGTTCCATTTCAGTTTCATAATCGATAAGAAGCTAGAAGTGCTTTAGAAATTCCATCACTGGAGAACCAAAAGTATTGACTAACGTGCATGGTAACTCAATGTACTACTTGGCTACATTTCTAGTAAAGGTGCATGGGAAGAGTCTAAGCCAAATACTATTGCCAATCATGGACTTCGATACACACCATAAGTGGTAAGTAGTGATGTGTATAGCCGAGTCATCTCCCTATTTTCTTTCGAAGTTCAGGATGTCTACAAGTATCTTTTGTAAAATCAGAGGCCAAAGCAAGTTGTGATTGATGGGGTCGTTAGTCAGCTTATATAGATCTAGGATGTCTAAAGTTTCCCAGAAAGGCAAAGGTGTAGGTTCCCCTGAATCCAACCAAGTAGGGGCATGATGACTTGAAGGACCAAGAGGCCCCCTTATCAATTGGTTTCTAGGAGGATATGTGTCATGCTACATACAATAACTTCCTGGGGGTGGCGGTGTGGTCATATAAAATGTAAGGCCATATGGAATACTAGGCTAAGTGAAAAAAGATGGGTTGCCCCTAGGATAGATATTGCCCCTTGACTCAATGGTGATTGAGGATGGGGTGCACAAATGCATGTAGTAGGACTAGGTTGAGGGATATTGCTAGCCACATAAGTTGCAATAGGTGTACGACTAACATTGGTAGAGTGGATGCCCCCAATATTGGAAACATTGCCCCTAGGCATCAATGCCTAGGGGTTAGAACATAGCAAGGGATTCCAACTAAAGGATTGTAAAGGTGGATGTGCTAACAAGACCACTAGGGGTGATAGCCAGAGGTCCAGGCACTAACACAAAAGGGGTGGTTATAGGAATGTACTAAAATTCACTCATAGAAGGTGTAACTAGGTTGTCTAATTTATGCATAGTCTAAATAGCAAGGTGGCCAATCAATGGTGTAGGATTGATAGTAGGTGAGGGAAGCGAGGGTAGAGAAAAATTGTCCACAAAAGACCACGACCGACTAGTCACCATTAGAATATTGGATCTTGATATTGATGAAGGCATTATAGGCACAGGTGCTACTTGAACCAAAATAGGTGCAAGAGACTTAGTGAGTGGAGGATTAAAGTGAGGTAAAACACCTTCGCTAAAAAAATCCTTAGGCAAAAAAGTCTCTTGGGAAGTGTTATGTGATTCAGTGTTTGACACCAAAGACTCCTCTCCATATGAGGAAGGAGAATATTATTCACTGAAGCTCGACAATTCCTCCAGAGTCAGTGGAGGAAGACCTCGTTGTTGTCTAGATAGATGACAACGATCGAATGTAGCCACGATCAAAAATATATTTTATCAAAAAATTTAAATGTGATATATGTTCTAGTCTTAGTGTAAAAAATAAAGCACCTAAAAATAAAAAAATACTCTAAAGACAATCAACAAGTAGCTAGGGAGCATAGCCCTTGTTCAGAAATGGAAACAAGAAATTCCAGTTTAATTTGTCCTTAAAACCAAATTCTATTCTCATAGAAACTTGTAAATAGTTAATTAATTTTAATTAACTTAATTAGCTTCAAGTTGGAAGTATTTCTGAAGTCATGTATATGTTCTCCCTAAGTTTTAGGGGTCCAGTATGAGTTTAAATTGAATTGGAAATTAGATCACTCAGTTTACTAAGTTAAGTTCTGTTAAATTACTTCTAAATTGTTTTTGGAACTAATAGAGGACTAATAGCCAGTTTGTGCACTAATACATCCACTAGTGCTACTTGAGTTAACTGAATATTCCCTCATGAGAAACTCATGCATGTCAATTATGAAAAAGACCCAGTTGAGACTAGAGTGCAGGGACAATGTACTATCAATTGTATTATTGATGGGATTCTAAATTAGACATAAATTATGAATCATCTAACCATCCTTCAACAGAGTAAACCTCTATTTTTACATTAGATAATGTATTTTTAACTTTAATATGTTCATTAGGAAGGTTTGTGGATAATTGTATACTTGTGCCTCATATTATTTATTTTTCTGGAATATTGTGAGAATATTGGGCAGATTATGAAGCTTTGGAGGAGGAGATAATTTAGGGACTTTTTCCCTACTATAGGAGGATCAATACTAAATAAAAAACCAAGAATATATTCTGAAGTAATTTCACAAATTGTGGAGATCCAATGATTGAGAAAATCTAGGAATGTGTTTCTTGCCGTTTAATGTAGATTCCTAGTATTGGGAAACAGATCCACTAATCAAGGGATTTTGGTGGCGAAAACTTCCTCCTTTCATGGGGAATGATTCCTAATCATTTTTTATAAATAACAAGTTGAATTTTCCTCTAGGATGTGGGCTTTTATTACTCTTCTTGTGGAGATAACTCGTAATTTTGTAGCTCCATTGTCATTTCTTGCAGGCATGTAATTGTATTGATGGAAATAACAAAGATTGGTGTCATGTTAAACTTCTAAACCTTGGTATCCTTCATAGGACTCTAATTTTCCTTGGACTTGGACATCTTAGGAGCCTTAGAGCCCTTTTGTATCATTTTCTTTTCTTCTTTTCACTTCTTATTCACATGCATCTCTTGTTCTTGTTTCTTTCTATTTTTCCATTTAGTATTAATGATTTCTTGCTGTAGGATTGATTTAAATGGTTTATGTAAGTTATTTTGCAAGATAAAAAGCATTATTTCATTGTTGGAAAATATTTGGAAGGTCATAGTAATCATTGAGCTACTTGGATTAGTTTTCTTATTCCCAAATCTAGATTCTGGAACTCCTTTGTGTCAAATGATAATAAATTTATCCTATTTTTTAGAGCATGCTAACAAGATTCAATCAAGTTGGTTCCACTTGAATTAGATAAAAAAAATATATATTTAATAATAAAAATCACCTCATTATATTTGCACTTTTTTAGGTTAGGCATTTTATAGATTTACTAGCTCACTAGTTCTTGAATGGAGACCTAAGACATCCTAGTCAATAGCAGAGGTCTTTTTGAGTGATTCCACTTGGGATTTTGGTGGGGTTAACAAAGGTATTTTTGAGTGATTACTCTTGGAATGGAGACCTAAGACATAATAGTTATTAAAAAAAATTGTCCCATCCAATTTGGATTTGATTTGGTTGGTCATTGATGAATTATAACTCCGTATAGAAACATTGTTGTTTCATGTAGTAGTACTACATGAAACCTTGTAGTATCATTCCAACATGAATATACATACCCATATTTTCTCAAGAATCTTGGTTATTATCCCTTAGGATTGAATTAAGACCCCTAAGCTCTCAATCAATGATTAGGGAAGTCTAAATACCACTTAGGACTCGCCTCTTTACCCATGCAAAAAAATTCAGTAATTTGGGTTAATGGAAAAATTTATGAATTGGATAATACAATGATGATTTTCTTGACTGCCACATCTAATAAACTCTATTAATGGATCTAAACTCTTTGAAATGTAATGGTTTACATTTATCTTTACTTTATGCAATTAGAATAGGTATGTTTCCTTGTATTTACTTTCTTGCAATAGGTTAAGGTTTCCATTTTGAGCATTTCATTTTTTGCAATTAGTTTAGGATATGATTTTATTACATGCACTCCATTACATCATGACAACAAAGGAAGGACACATTATATGTTGCACATATAGTGCCAATACCTCTTAAGTTTGTGTGAACCTCAGGTTGATAATTAAAGTTGGTAGCCTTGGGAGTTGCAGCATTCTTGTTGCAATATTGAGGCTCATCAGTTTTTGGTGCCGTTGCTGGGGAGGTGTCAAGGTATGCATTGTTTTCTTCCCTAGTTGGTTCATTTCTTTTACTTTCTGCAAAAAAAAATAAAAAATGCAATAGGAATCTTTCATTTCAAAAACAGAAAATTTCATTGCATTAGTGTTTTCATTCAATCATAAAAACAAAAACAAAAAAATTCTCCAACACCAAACCCCCCCATTTGATCACATGGTGTAGTAAGAGTCACATCACCATTCATTTTTGCAAGTAAAAGAATAAGAGGCGATAGAGAAGGTAGAAGAAATTGATGGAGATGGTGACAATGAAGAAGATCTTCTTAGATTCCCCATTCAAGATACTAATGTCAGCGTGCATATGAAGAACATCCCTCCATCTTTTCTTCCAAACTATCATGGTCTAAGTTCAGAGGATTCGTAAATCTTTCTCTCTGAATTTGAAATTGTTTGTAGATATTATGGTTACTTGTTAAAAACTCAAAAATTGAGATTGTTTCTGGTAACATTGAAGGATAAAGCTCTTAAATGGTTCATGAGTTTAGGGACTAATTCAATAAGATCATGGAATGATATGCAAAATAGATTTCTAGAAAAATACAAAGATCATGATTTTAAAGAAGAAATATTTAGAATGAATAAAAAAGAAGATGAGAGTCTAGAGGATAGAATAGAGAGGTTCATGCATAACGTTAAGAGGGAAACACTACATCATTTAGGATTTGACACACTAAAAACCATCCTACTTAGAACAATTAGAGATGAGTGGATTGATCTCCTTGATCTCATGAGTAGAGGTGATGTATACCAATTATCATTTGGAGAGATTTGTGAAACATGAAAACACATATAAAGAGGAAGGGAAAGAGTAAGTAAATTAGCATCGAGATCGGTAAGTCAAGATAAACTTGGAAATTTGTTTGATGAATTTAGAATAGAAATTCTTAGCAATCTAACCAAACAAGTAGAAATGTTAAGAATGCAATATGAAGAAAAAGAAGATGTTGATATTTTTGTTGTCCATGCAAATTCACATGATGTTAAATATTGTCTATCATTACCAAGGTTGAAGGAATTTTACCAAGAGGACAATCGAGCAAGTCAATCACCAAAGCAATTATGTTATGTAGCTCCAAGATGACCATGGAAGCCTAGTCAACCTAGTATGATGCAAGAGCCTAATTCACAATTTCAAGGTCATGCATATCCACCTCAATGTAATTGGAACACACCCTTTCCTTGGAAACATTGGCCATCTCAACCCAAAAATCAATCTTGGCAACAAGGTTGGCAACGAACTTATGGGATTCATCTACAATATACTCAATATTTTCCTCAATATCCTCCGTTCCCAACTCCATGTTATCCATACAATCCACCTCCACCACAACCACAACCTGTTAAGTAGATAAATCGTTCGAGCGGGCAAGACCCATCTCCCTAGCATCAATTGATATCTAGCAACAAGCAGGACAAGCAAATCTACTTTTCTCTAAACATATTTTGATTCATTAATACAAACTAAGAGGTGTTTTAGACCCTACCTCAAGTCCAACGCTAGTTTGTGGCAGCCTTGCTCCAACAGCTTCAAAGAGTATCCTTTTAGTAACTTGCAAACACAAGAAAGCACACATCAAAGAACACCTACATAGCTAATATAATAAATCATGTTCATCATAGTGATCAAGGAGTCTATGAAATAAACCATTAAACACGGCTTATTGAGAAAAATAAACTTGATTGTATTAACTTTGAGAAAGAAGAACTTTACAACCTTGGTGCCTTGATGCTGTACAAGCTCTTCCCAGGTTCTAGGCAGGAATCTCCTCTACCTTGACAAGCCTCACTCTTTCCCAAATGAGATCAAAAGGTATGTGATCTTTCCTCTCAAAAGCTCAATTAGGAAGACTAAGTTCTAGCAGCATATACCCTCAAAAATATTCAGTTTTCAACCTCCCAAGTAACCAACCCAAAGCTTCATTTTATAGTGCAAGGGAAGGAGGTTACAGGTCCACCATTGAAGGGATAAAGTCCTTATTCAAGGGGATAAGCTCCTCACATCACGGGGTTAGCTCTTAAGCAATGGGATGCATGCACCCTCAAGGAGCGAACTTTCCAGCGCAAGATTCCCTCTAGAAGCTTCCAGAATTGACTCAAAGTGAGTTTTCAAGAATAAACTCACTCCTTTTCACTTTTAAATGGGTTCACGCCCATATATGCAGATACAGAGCAGTCAGGTGCGTAGGGGACATGACCAGTGAGTGTAGAACCACAGGTAAGGCTAAGAGAAAGTGCGAAACTAGATTTTTAGAGATTTTTAAGGACTTTCTCTCATTTTCAAAGATTGATATGCAGAGTTGAGGTTTAAGACTTGCAAAGGAGGTATGTATGAGTGGTGATAGACTCATATTGATTACAGAAAGTCATGGTGACAATTTTTCGTGTAACACAACCCCAACCACATCCATCTCAAATATCCACTCCCACTCAATTACCTGTACCTCCATTTCCAAACCCACACAATGAAGTAGCTCAACCCACTTTCAATGCTGAGGTACAACACTCCCAAACATCTCCTCTTGAGCTAAATGGTATTAACCATATCTCATGAAGAGTATTGCAAAAAATAGAATATCTTGATATCATTGAAGGACCAGATACAGAAGAAGAAGATTCAAATGAGAATATCAAAGGATCATTGGATGCATTTGATGAAGAGAAGACATCAAAATAAAAGATTGAGAAACATACCTTGTGGTTACCATCAAATCCTCCAGGTGTTCAAGAGAAAAATAAACGAAAAGAGGAAGATTTGAATTTCATGGAAGAAGAAGATGTCCAAGATGATCCAAATCAACAAGTGCATCACAACTATATTGAAATATGGTTCCAGACAGTCACTAAGTTGTAGCAATACTCTCTCCTTCAATTGTGCTTGATATCATCAAAGTCAAAGCATTCAGTCTCTTACATCCAAGTACATGTCAAAGAATACATTTCAAGCCTACACACCAATTTATCATCTTGACATGCACCTGGCTTCATTGGAAGTATTCCTACACTTGAAAATGATTTTTTTTTTTCAAGTAGAGTAGGATAGGAAAAGAAATAAAAATGAAAAATAAGAGAAAAAATAAAAGTCTCAAATGAAAACCTCCTTTGAGGCACCTGAGATTGGCTCATTGACTAAAAATATCCATGAGATGGTCAATGGGTTGGGAAAATATTAAAAAAGAGAAAAAGAAAAGATCTTAGGTGAAAACCTCCTTTGAGGCTCCTAGGTAGACCTGTGAGTTGAAAACCTCATAGAGGCGGCTAGTAGGCCTAGAAGAAAAAAAAGGGAAAAAATAAAAAAATATTCACTCCATGTATCACTCTGATGAATGTAGGTGCTTTCCAAAATCTCCAAGCAACAAAACTAAGTTGGCACCAAAGAAAATTAAAAATTGGTCGAAGTTATAGTAAAAGGAATTCAAACTTGGACTTTCTCCTCCTTTGCTTTGATGCTCCAGAAGAACCAATGCCATGCAGATCCATGACCGTCATCTATTTCCACCATCCCCTCATCATTCCCAAACTTTTACCACTCATTTTCCTTGTTGTCCTGAAATACTATAGGAATGCTTTGCTTTACTACAAGAAACAAAAATACATAGAGCAAAAAACTACTTTTGTCATATATTGTAAACCATGCATCCATTTTCCAAGTTGTTCTAGGTGGAGTTGCATATGGATGATGGTAACATGATCAAGTGATTTCAAAAAATTCTAGTGCACAGTTTTTGAGAAGTCGGCCTCCATCACCTACAACCATTTTAGAATTTTCTTGGTATATCCATTTAAAAAATTGTTTCACGAGGGGATGCATATGCATGATGGTAACATGCCTAAGCAATTTCAGAAAATTCTAGTACATGGTTTCCAAGAAATTGGCCTCCATCAAAATTTAGCCATTTATAATTTTCTTGAGATTTGTGCATCCATTGGACAATTTGTTTTTATGGGGAGGTGCATAAGGATTATGGAAACATGCTCAGAAAATTTCAGGTTACTCCATTCTACCATTTGGGCGATATGGAAAAAACAAGGCAAATTCATTCTACTACAAGATGTCTTAGTTATACTACATGATGCCTTGTTTTACTACACGAAATAGGTTGAAAGCTTACGAGATGGTAGGGTAAGTGAAATAAAGTGTTGGAAAGGTGTCTAATGGTGGAATTAGGTATAGGGAAGGTGAACATCACCCATGGACAAGCCCATCACACCAAGAAGGCTGGATTTGACTAGGATAGCTTGATCATGGTAACTGGAAGACAAAGGTTTAGAATCACCAAGCTATGAAGACCTGTGCAGAAGAAAACAAAGGAAATTATCACATCCAAAGGACCATGGATCAATCATCTACTCAGCAGTAGCATGCATGTCTCTCCAACAACCATCAGGTAGGTATAGGTATGTAATATTCTTGACCTCTTCTCTTGAGCATATTATAGTTAGAAATTTGTTATCAATGCATAAGAGATGAAGTTTAGAAGGTAAGGATGGGTCAGCAGTCTCAACTGCATTCAACTAGTTATTGCAACTCACTCCTTCACTCATGTAATGTGGAAATCCAAATTATGAAGGATGATAATTTCAAGGAATGGGAACAACAGTTAAAAGAAGAAATGTCTGCAAAGGACAAGACACCATATAACTCTAAGCCCTATATGCATTTCATATCCACTATCTATCCATCATTCATCCATCCCATTTCATAAGAAAAAAATAATGTTTTTCAAGAATAAACCCTACACTTTGTCTCACCATGAAAATTTCTTGAAAAAAAAACAAAGCATCCTCTCCATTTTCACAAACCTACACTACTCCCTCTGAGCCCAAGCATCATCCTCCAACCCCTCTACATCATTTCTCATGACTCCCATATGGTTAGAAGTCCCTGAAGGAAGAAGGAATGACTACTACAGGAAGGCAAAATGCTACTACAAGAAGGAATAAAGGAATAAGTTGTGCTAAAACCCAAAATGAAAATGCCTAAGAGAGACCTAATCAAAATAGAGAACTCCAAGGTCATTAGGAAATCATCTAGGCTACAAAAGAGAAGAATAAGGCAACAAAAGGAAATAAGGCATTCACCATCAAAATAAAACTCAAACTGTAGTAATGAAAAGAGGCTTTCCAAAAGGTCTCTAATCTCTTTGTAGCTTTTGTCCAAGGCCTAAAATATGTTATAGAAATGGGCAAAAGGCATGGAAGTCAAGTTGAGGGCCTACCCAAGGCTCAGACTATTATTTATGCCCAAAATATGTTTAAACAGGGTTTCCTGTAGTACTACAGGAACCACTACAAGGTTTCGTGTAGTTTTTACAAGAGTTACTATAGGATGTCCTAGTTCTCATCTAAAGGATTTTTGAAGGTTTTAGAGGTGTCAAAATGGTGGAAAAAGGTGGTAGAAGGTTGGAAAAGAATGTGGAAGACCTTGCCAAACTAAAAAATATTCAAGGACCCATCTTGAATAAGGGAAAGAAGGTAGGCTAATCATCTTAAGAAACACTATGATTTTTTCTATCCACAAGCAGTTTCGGAAAAATGAGTGAAAATGGAATGAAGGTTTCAAGGGAGAGGATATGAATGAAATGGATCTACAGGCCAAAAAATTTCACTTGTAAAGAGGAAAGTAATTTTTTTTTGCTTGAAATACTGTTAAATAATCGTGAAAAGAACAACTACATTTTTGTGCTTGTCCTTGCAAAACTTATAGCCAATATTCTTAAGAGGAAGGACTGAGGAATGCACTAGAGAGAGGCCACCCGGGCCATGAATGAGGCACACTCAGGTCACTAAGTTTCTCAGAGGATGAGAAACACTTTCAGAAGGGGGTATGATAGGCCTCTAGATTAGGTATAAATTAAGGCCTGTGCCTCTAAATTAGACATAAATTATGGCCCTATTGACGGTGTTGGAACTGCCAACATGTTAGGGGATATCCTCGCTAAGAAGTCCCAATTAGGTCTCAGACCGTTTGGTGTAGAATTCCCAGTAGTGGGTCATATGATAATGACTTGACCGTGGTTTCACACATAGGCAAGTAAGTTTTCCCTATTGGTAGCAAGGGTGTGACAACTGCGATGAGTCAAGGAAGGTGCATGAATGGTTCTAGCACACAAAAACTAGGGTGAGTGCACCCCTTGGAAACTTGTAATAGTACATGGCTTGGAAGGAAACACATGAGCGAAGATGAATCACAAGCTGGAAGGAAAGTTAGAAAGAAATCCAAAGTGATGGTTAAACCAATCAACACATTTAAATAGATTCATACATACTTATACAGAATAGTCCATACATGCATGTGTAAGCAAAAAAATACATATATCATGTATAGTAACAAGATAGCTGGAATACAATATGACATATGCATGAAACATGTTGGCTCTGTTATATTAAGAAGTGTAAGTTTCAGTCATACAATACATCCATGTCCAACCACTAGTTTCGATAGCGGAACGTTATAGCCACAACTGCTTGCTCCTCCAAAGAGATATATTAGCTCTGCGTAGTGAAGAAGCCAAGGTGCATTACAATACTATCCAAGCTTTCTCTAAGATAATCCTATTGAAGCTTAGCTGACCAAAAGCCTATACAATGATTTATTATTTATGAGGTACTATATATAGCAAAGGGTCGGGTGACCATTGACATTCCCCTTTGAGACCGTTCATCTATCCTCATGACTCTTCAACTACTCTATGATTGTTACATTCAACTATTGACACTTGAAATTCCACTTGAAAGGATGTTACATTACAATGCACAAGTGCCCAAGTGAGACAAAATGGTTTGAGAAAGCCATGTAGGACATCACTGACACTCAGACCATTGTAGTGAGACCAACTCTTTGACATGCTTATGATGGTCAAAGTTGGTGAGCTGATGTCGAGCTTGGTTGTCCATGATGGTGTCCGTGGACTCAATGGTGACATCTTGTTGAAGCGAACTCTTGCCTTCATTGCATCCGAGTGCACAAATATGGCTCCTTTGTCCAACTCGTCTGATAGCATCTGCATGGTTGTCCTGGTGTGACCAGATCGATAACATGTTGATGCATAGTGTCTACGCTACATTCCAAGCATGTGCTAGTGTTTGTGCACATCAACTTGTCGAAGTACATGTTCAACTCCAGTCGGATTTGCTTCTTGTCTTCACGTTGGTGAGTGTGTCGAATGGGTGGGATTGCATGCATGTGCACAATGACATGCATGTTGTTGCATTCCCTTGCATGGGATCAACAACACTACTCACATTGTCTACTCCATGCCAACTACTGGGATGGATCTATAACTTGTACGAGCACACTTTCATCCGTGAGTGCATGTTGCACCCCATGTTGTACCTATTCCTATTGCAATTCATTCTCTCATCTATGCAGCTCCTGTTCTCCCTTGAGTTGCTGCTTCAGCACATGCAACTGCTTCTCTATTCCATTCTCTGCATTTGCACGATCTTCATGTCACGCCGTCACCTCATAGCCTGAGTGTCCAAAGTTTCTTTCATCACAAGTTGATCTGCTTGAGCTTGTAACTTTGTTCTGCCTCTGTATTTTCAATAACTTTCATCTTGCATTCGTTGCATCTGGTATGCAGCCTTCAGCTACTATTGCTGATGTTGCTACCATCATATCTTGGTGTCCTTGTCTATGAATAACTTAATGTCTTCATGGCTAGGCAAGTTCATACACTACAACAAAACAGGCAATTTGCACCAGATTTAGCACCAGATTTTAGTGCATTTTTTTCTCAATTGGGATGAGCAGCCTAGCGCTAAATCTGGCTCTATTGTACAATTTTTAAAGCGTCTTTTTTTGCACCAAATTTTGCATCTTTTTTACGCCAAATTTTCCATCATTTTTTGCATCATATTTTGCACCAAGATTTTCATTTGATTTTACAATAAGTTTTGCTTCTAATTTTGTGCCATTTTTTGCATCTATTTTTGCATCATTTTTTGCTTCCTCTTTTGTGGCATTCTTTGCTTCTAGTTTTGTGTCATAATTTTCATCGATTTTTACACCAACTTTGGCATCTGATTTAGTGCCTTTTTTTACATCCAGTTTGTGCCAATTTTTGCATCTGGTCTTATGACATTTTTTGCTTCTAATTTTGTACTTATTTTTACATCTATTTTTGTGTCAGTTTTTCTCCCTTTCTTTACACCATTTTTTCCGTCCAATTTTGCACCATATGTTGAATATAATTTAGTGTCAAATTTTGCATGCATTTTTGCACCATTTTTTGCATCCACGTTTGCGTTTTATTTATATCCCTTTTTTGCATCCTATTTTGCACCATATTTTGCATTTAATTTTGCATCATTTGTTTCATCCAATTTAGCATCATTTTTAACACTATTTCTTTCATCCAATTTTGCATCCTTTTGAGCATCTAAATTTGCATCCTATGTTGAACCATATGTTGCATCCACATTTGCATCCCATTTTGTGTCTATTGTTACATTCAATTTTGAGCCATTTTTTTCGTCTACTTTTGCATTTGTTTTTGCACCAAGTTTTGAATGATTTGTTGCACCTCATTTTACATCCATTGTTTCATCTCAATTTGCATCCAAATTTGAGCTATTTTTATGCCCATTTTTGCACCATTTTTTATGTCCAAATTTGCATCCTTTCTGGTATCTAATTTTCCATCCTTTTTGGCTTCCAAATTTGCATCATTTTTTCTGCCACATTTTGTGTCCACATTTTCATCTCATTTTGCACCTAGATTTTAGTTTGAATTTTCATCTAGTTATGCATCATTTTTGAAATCCTTGGTTACACCCTTTTTTAGTCCAATTTTGCATCTTGTTTTGTGTCTTTTCTTACATCCTTTCTTCATCCTAATTTTACAACATTCTTTAAACCCTCATTTTGGTGTCCATTTTTGCATCCTTGTTTGTGCCCAATTCAGTATCCTTTCATATGCCCTATTTTGTTCCCTTCTTTGTGTCTAGTGTTGCACCATTTTTTGATTTTACTTTAAAACCCTTTTTGTGTCATTGTTTGCATCTTGTTTTGATGGCTAGTTTACCATCTAATTCTACTCCCAATTTTGCATCCGTGGTTAAATCCACTTTTGCCTTCTTGTTTAGAGTTTTACTTTTATTTCCATTTATGACCCCCTCTATGGATTCATTTTACTAAGTTCATTTACATAGTGAAATATATTAAAGTTTCTAAATATCATTTTGTTGTAGGATTTAATGCATAGTTAGATGAAAATAAAACCCTCTTAGTTTATCCCAGAAACCTAGGACAAACCAATTAAGAGAAAGGTTGTTCTAAGGCTTAGGATTCTTAGTAGATCAAGATGTAGAGTATAGATTAAGAAAAACAGAATGAACTCTTGTGAGTCCTTGCATGCAGGTCTTCTTGGAGTTCTTAGTTTAGCTAGGAAGCGCTCCTAGCTAGCTCCAAAGCTTGGTCCTACACATAAGAGAGAGAATAAAGAAACCTTCATAGCATAATATCTTGATAATGGAAACTATCAGAAACATATAAATATTATTGAATAAATAAATACAAACCAAAATTCCATACATCCATTAGTTAAATAGAAGAAATAAAGAATGAATTGAAACATATGGAAGGAAGAACAACTGATCTATATGAATAAAGGAGTTGGAGGAAAGTTACAACAATCAGATGTAGTTGCAACAACACCTCCCCCAACTCATAGCTCCAAAACTCTCCCCCTCAAGATAGATCTCAGCAGCGTGACAATACAAGAATTCCCATCATTTTTTCAATGGCCAAGCCTCCAATATATAGGAAAGTGAAGGCTATGAAGATTTCCCAAATTCCTCATTAGTTCAATTTGGGAAAAATATTTTGGGTGAATAATGTTTCCTCATATAAAAATGGCCTTTTCCACTTTGTAGATGCTTTTGTGCTTAGGAAAAAGCTTCCCGATGCTTTATGGCTCTTTCCCGCTTTTGTATGCTTTTATTTTTTAGGAAAAGGCTAAAGATGAGGATAAAGAGATCACATTCCACCATATGAGTTTCCAAAGTGAACAAGAGTGTCAAATTCAAATTCTAGTTTTCTTATGTTTTAGTTTTTTTAATATATATTTAAGTTTTTAAGTATTTTTTTTAATTTTCCTAAAAAAATCATATTTAGTTTTTGGTATTTTTTTTCTATAAGAAAAATTATATTTTGTTTTTATAAAAATGGATTTTAAACATTCCATTCATGCTAAATTTGTGAATTTATGATAGGATTTTAAATTATATATAAAAAAGTAACTCAATGCCATGTGTTGTGTCGTTGACATGGGTGTTATACATCTCTTCCTTCCTAAGTTATAGAATGTGCTTGGGTTTTCTTAATGTAATAAAATTAATTATGTTCTTCATGATATCTTGGAATGTTCATCTTGAACCAGGCTAATAAAAGAATAAAGTTAAAATAGGTTTGCCTTTGTCCCTTGTAGATATTTGTCCCCATTAATCTTGATCTTAATAGATTAATTGTCTTATGGTGGCCTTGAGCGGTCACTTCCATTAGTTGCATGCTTTATATTTTTCTATTAGTGACATTTTTTAGGCTTGATAATATGTTAATTTTAAATTTAATTCAAAAATGTGTTTATTGTCCCATATTAATTATTTGTTAAATATGTTGGTTTTTTGAGGCATCGTTTTAGAAAAAAATGTTCCAAAATGGTTTATAGATTGTATTTTATAATCAATGATTCATTGCTTGATTGAAAAATTGTTTTGGATTATTTTTTTTAATGATTTCATTGATTGATGAAATTGTTATGGATATTTTTTTAGTATATTAAATTGTATGTGATAAAGTCAAAAGTCACCTCTTTTCAAGATTTTCTTTGGTCAATTTCCCTTAAGGCCATCAAGTTCACCATTTGGTCCCAGGTTAAGGAAATATAGGAGTCATGAAGTGGAATTGTCCAAGCACCTAAATCTTGAGACATGTTTTTTTTAGTCACATTATACTTCCTTTCTATGTAAATTCTCAATGAAAATAGTCTCATGGAACATGAGGAGCCTCAATAGTAAAGGAAAACAAAGACTCCTAAAAAAAAAATGGTACGCAAAGCACCCATCAATAATGTTGATATAGGAAGCAAAAATATTAAGTGAGGTTCTACCTCATATAATTAGAAAATGGGGGAGGAATTTCCAAGTAGTAGTGATTTATGCTTAGAGATACTTGGGTAGAATGGTTATTATTTGAAATGATCAAGACATCAAGGTTACCAATATGTTTACTCTTTTCGCATTATGAATACAATTTAGTTATTTGACATCGAGGACTACTACCATGTATCCAATGTCTATGACTCCAATATCACAAATGGAAAACCTCTATTTCTCAATTCTATTTCTAGCACAAGTAATTTATACTCCCCATCTCCATGGATTATTGGGAGTGACTTTCAATATTATCAAGTGTTTCGAGGAAAAGAAGGGATGAATCGCAATGTTTAACAAGATATTTTGTAAGCTACACGATTAAAGCCATAAAGTAGTCTCCATTAAAGTTGTCAAGCAATGAGTCTCCAACCCACACATGTAGATCAATGAGATGTAATACATGTGTGTGTGGTGACTAACTTAATACACCACTCTAATAACTCCACAAACTTATGTATTTCACTCCGTCACATAAATTGACAATAGTGTGACATAAGTAAACCAAGAGTAGACATGAAAGCCTTAGGCAAAAAACATTCCCTACATCCTCAATTAGGTGCTTAAATTATGAAGTGAAAATGCAAAGAGAAAAGAGGAATTCATGATCTAGCCATCACAAACATGTGATCAAGTGTGACTAGGAGTGTATATATTCATATATTTTCCAAAGAGGGAGTGGATACATGAGTTACCATTCATTGGCCCTTATTTTTCTTTATTTTTCATTTTCTTAAATATAGGACTTAGGGAATAAGGGTTTCATAAGTTTGGCACAACTCGTAAATATAATATCTACATGAATTTTCACTTCAACCTTAGAGTTTAGACTTAGATAAATCAATATAGTGTATCTTTAATGATTTTGGATTTCACTTTTTGATTTTATTTCATCACAAATGACAAAAGGGGAAATATTTTGCCACAAATCTATGAATGCTTAATCATAAAGGCGTCATGTGATGAAAACAAATTAAGGATGTTATTATCTATGAAAATGATGGGTATTCTTGAGAAAATCTTATGCTTGTGGATGTTTCCTCTCTGGTTGAGAGGGAGTGAGGGTAGACACTATATTATCCTTGTGTCATGTACTATGGCTAGGACTAACAATCGTAAGGCTAGTAAAGACACCAGTAGGGAAAATGGTGGATTGGTTAAACATCTGGGACCAATATTCTTTGAGAATTTGGACTTTGACTAGGAATAATCACCATAAGTCAAGTACATTAATCCAAGATAAGAATAGTCATGAGGATTGACATTTCCTAGTGTCAAATATTATGATAGTGGATTAGGAAATGATCATGTGAGGAAATACCTGGTGAGCATCCTGGTGGGGTAAGTGCCTAGAGAGGCAGTGGTGTCCAAATTTATGTGTCCCAACATTGTGCTCTGATTTAATGGAGAGATAATCTTGTTAGTCAAGGACTTACTATTTTGACAATGTTGGCTATGATGATGTAAATCATCATTGATGCTTATCAATGGAGATCCCTTCTTATATGAATATTTCAACTTGAGAGTACTTTTTTTGTCTCATTATGAGTACCTCCCTAGTTTAGAGAGAGGGTCATCATCTTCATTATCACCAGCATCACCACCATCAATGTCATCATTATTGTCATCATTTCATTATCGTCATGATCACCATTCATGTCTTGATCATCATCATCATCATGATTATGGATATTGTCATCAATTGTTCATAATTATAGGCATCATAAGAAATATCATCAACCTAAAAAATGTTATGAGTGCTAGAAAAGGGTTGTTACGAAACATGATATATGCAAGAAAAATAACAGCTTTATTTTTTAGAGATGATTGATGATTATCATCATTACTACCATTATCATCTTCATTATAATTGTCATAATCCCCATCATCATAACTAATATAATTTTTATAATAATCGTTGTCATCTTCATCATGAACATCATAATCATCATTCATGCCATTATTGTTCTTGATGATGACCAAGATGAAAATAATGATAATGATGATTAGATGATGATGACTTGGAAGATGACGCCAAAGATTATTATTATGATTTTGACCATAACACCATTTAAAAATTGGGAAGAATGGCCAAGGTCATTAACATCATCATCATCATTGTCATTGTAACTCTCATCGTGTTTATCATCATTGTCATTATCATAAAAATCACAATTCATGTCATCATCATCATCTTCATTATCATCATCGTTATAATTATTGACATTGTAATTAGTTGTTCATAATTTTCAATGTCATAAGGAATATCATCAATGCAAAAAATATGATGTATGTTGGAAAAGGGATGCAAAAGTGAACAAAAAAATGGGGGTAAAAATAGACGTAAATTTGGATGAAGAGTGGACACAACATAAGTAGATGCAGAACAAGACAGAAAAATTGACCTAAAAGTGGATGAAAAAATAGATGCAATAGTTGATGCAAACTTGAACACAAAATAGGATTTAAACATGGATGAAAAAGTGGAAGAAAACATGGGCACAATAGTAGGGATAAAACTTAGCATGAATTGTGGTGAAACAAATGTGGATACTACAATGAATGTAAAAAAAGAAAAAGACACAAACTTGAATGCAAAAAGGAGGAACAATTAGATGAAAAAAGGGATGTAAACATGGGCCAAACATGGGTGCAATATTGAACACAAAATTAGTTGCAAAATTCAACGAATCAAAAGTGGATGTAAAAATAGATTCGAAATGGGATGCAAAAAACATAAACAAAATTTGATGCAAACTTGGACACAAAAGAGGATACAAATGTGGATGCAATAGTGGAAGAAAATGTGGGTTGCAATGATAGGCATAAGATATGGCACAATCATAGCACAAAAAAAGTGGATGAGAAAGTGGATGTAATAATAGACAAAAAAAAGATGCAAACTTAGATGCAAGACAAGATGTTATAAGGGATGTAAAAGTGGATGCAAACATGGGTGCAACATGAGAAACAAAATTGGATGCAAAATATGGATGCAATGGAAGTACATGCAAAAGAAGATACAAAATTAGATGCAAAACCCAACACAAAATTGGATGCAAAAATAGATGCAATGTTTTATGCAAAAGAGGATGTGAAGATGGATGCAAAATTGGAAGAAAACATGGGTATAATAGTAAGTACAAAACATGGCACAAATTGCGTCACAACAAAAATGGATGTAATGATAGATACAAAAAGAGAAGCAAATGAAGATGAAAAATAGGATGCAAAAAGGGATGTAAAAGTGGGTGTAAACATGGGTGCAACAATGGATGTAAAATATGATGCAAAATTGATGAAACAAAATTCTATGCAAAAGTAGATGCAATACAAGACACAAAACCTGATGCAAATCTTGACACAAAAGTGGATATAAAAAGGGATTAAAAATAAATTTAAAAGTCGATGAAAACCTAGATGTATATGAGGATGCAATCGTGGATGCAAATTTATAAAAAAAAAAGGGTGCAAAGGGAGGTGTCAAACTAGGTGCAATTATGGCACAAGAAAAATGGATGCAATAGTGGACACAATAACAGATGAAAAAGAGGATGTAAATATGGATGCAAAACAAGATGTAAAAGTGAATGCAACAAAAGTAGATGCAAAATTAGATGTAAAAACTAGACACAAACCTCGATGAAAAACTTGGAACAAAGGGGATGCAAAAAATATGCAAAAATGGATGCAAAAAATGATTTAAAAAATGATGTAAAAGAGGATGCAATAGATGATGCAAAAGTTGATGAAATTGTAGACGCAAAAAGTGGATGTAATAGAGGATGCAAAAGATGGTGAAATAAAATTAGGTGCCAAACTTGATGCAAAACATGGTGCAAAGGATGGCATAAAACATGGCATAAAACGTGGTGTAAAACTTGTTGTAAAATCTCGTGCAAAACCTATTACAATACCTGGTGCTAAATTTGATGTAAGACTTGGTGCAAAACTCGGTGAAAACTTTGCATCAAGTTTTGCACCATATTTGATAAATGGACACAAATAGCACCAAAAATGGTCTCTAGACGCAAAAAAGGAAGCAAAAAGGGATGCTAATCACAGGGTTTTGTTGTAGTGAATAGTAGTGTGCAATAATGAGTTATATTGTATCAACAAGGTGTTAGATTGATTCAAATAAATAGTTTTATACATTATCTGTGTAACCATTTTTTGGTATGGTGGGGCAAAAAATGGTATCTTAATGTGAGAAGTGATTTGAAGCTCCAAGGTGTTAGACTGATTCAAACAAATAGTTTTATATATTATCTATGTAACCATTTTTTGGTATGGTGGGACAAAATGGTATCTTAATGTAAAAAGTGCTTTAAAGCTCCATTGATTTTTCAATATGGGTAACTTTGTGTTCTACTGTGTTTTTTTCACTATTCCTCAATGGTCTTGAAACTCACATTTTTGAATTTGTGTTTTTTGCACTATTCCTCAATGGACTTGAAACTCATATTTTTGAAATTGAAAAGTTCAATTGTTGAAAGTGAAATTCACAATTAAAATCAAATTTAAGACTATTAGAATTGAAATTCAAATTATTAGAATAAAATATGACACTTAAAAATTAAAATTAACATTTTTGTAATTTGAAATTATTTTAAAAATTGGCATTTTGAAAACCAATATTACTACTTTCAAAATCCAAATGGGATGCAAGGAACGAAGAGAAAGGCAAACATGGCAAGTTTGAAAATATTTGGAAAGCACCTTATAGGATTTCTACATATTGGGGCCAAAATGCTTTCCTTTTGCAAGAAATGAATGGCGAAGACTATCCCAGTGGGCCAGTCAATAGTCGACTACTCAAACAGTACTATTTGTGAAGTGTTTTCTACTGTCATATGTATCATTGTACATTTTGGCTTGTCTAAATTCCATTGCAAGTGTGTATTGTTTTCATTCTTTCAGTTTGGGGCCCGAGGTGAAGGCTATAAAACTGAGGTTTGATTTAAGTTTTGGTTTGGTTTGTTTGCGTCAGGTCTTTCAAGTCAATTTCAGTCTTGAAATTGAACCAGTTTTGAGTCAGATTTCAGTCCTGAAATTGAGTCAAGAGTCTGGTTTTGATTTGTCGAAGTTATTGACTCCATAGCCCAATGGACCTAGGCACTGCCTACTTTCCCCAGAGATCTATAGTTCTTGGCACCTCCAAGGAGCTACCATCCCCATTGAAGCCAATGTTAGTGTCGGTATCTTCATCCCTCCATCAGAGATCAAATTTTCTTGTTGCATTGCATATTAGGTGTCCCGCTCAGTCAACTGCATTCCATTAGTAGCATGGATCATCTGACAGTAGTGGCTTGTTGTTCATTTTCCCTCATGTCCTTTACCTGCTGGCCCATTTTCATTCATCAGGATCATTTGCAGTCACTTTTTGTCTTTAAATTTGCAAAAGTCTATTATAGGGTTTTAGTTTCATTAGGTCTAGGGTTTCATCAAAAAGGTCCCCATAATGTCCAATAATGGTTAGCAGGCGCATGAGGAGGTTGAATAAAGTTTCAATACCCATAAGTTCATAATCACTTGCTGAGAAATGTATTTTTGCTCAAAACTCTATTTTGAGGAAAAAAAAAGTATTTTAGGTTTTTATTGTATAAATTCATGTAATTTCAGTTCTTTTATATGTAAATAACTTCAGTGGCAACCCTGGTCACCTTGCAAAGCTTCATCTGCTCCATCCCTTGCAAGGCAAACAAAAAATCATGTCATTTGGTTCATCAAAAGCACAAATAAAATAAACTACTCAAAAAATAGAGTTCAAAAAGTAAGTCACATTGCGAACATTATAAAAGTGGGTTTCATGAATGAAAATTAAAAGCTCTTGTATATAAATCATTTTTCTCAATTCAAAAAGCTCATTTTTATTCAAAGAACAAAGATTGATCAAAGTGAAGGTCGTGTTGAGCAAAGGAAGCAATATTGGAGAAAAACTGTGCAAATTTGTAGGCACGGTCACTGGGTGAGAGGCGCAGCGCATACAAGTTGCGTGGTGCATTGGGCTTCTTTCCACAGTGTTAAATTTGTATTGGCACGACGCATAGAGGAGGTGTGGTGTGTTGGGTTTGTGGCGTGGCACATAGAGCTGCCAAGCTTGATTTCCTAATAAACTCCCCCAAATTTCCAAAATCGCTCAAATATTCTAGTGTGCAAGTAAGTCAAGCCCTTTTCTTTGCTAGTGAAAGAGTTTTTCTTAAAAATTTATGGTGGTTGTGTGAAAAAACTCAAACCCTTCTTCCTTTCAATTTCTCAAAAAACCATTGCCTAGGGTTTGCATTTGTCATTTTGCTGCCAAGTCCACTCCACCATTCCCTTACTCATTGAATTCTCCATTTATTTTCCCAGTTCATCCACTCATTCCCTAACTCTCATATTCCTAAAAAACAAATCATTCACCCTTATCCCCAATTCCCATTTTCCCAAATCCTAACTACAAAATCCCCAAACCCTGATTGTTGTCCATAAGCTTACATATTATTCCCTAATCCCCTATTTCCCAAAAAATCTTTCATAACATTCCCAAGACCCCTCATACCCTCTCCCTCCATAGTCCCTCATACATTCTTACCCTTGGTGGCTGAAAATTAAAAACACCATTAAAATATTCATACTCATCAAGAAAACTCACACACTAGCAAACATGGAGTCTGATCCTTCATATGACCGAGACGAAGATACACACAGTGACTCTCCTACAAAAATACATGCACCAAGGAGGCCTCACAAGTGTAGCAAACATATACGAGAGGAGCCTACTACACTTGCCGAGCTACAGGTCTTCCCTCTCGCTATCACATGCTTCCAACACCAATCCTGTTATGAGTTCTATGAGATGGTGGCTAGAGTCTAGTATCATCATGAGTTGGCCTAGTTGTTTTTGCTTCATCTACATAATGGTCAAGCCACTCTAGCTAGTGTAACATTCACTTTAACACCCGAATATATTTCTCTAGCAACCAGCATTCCTAATATTGGAGAGTAATGGAATAAAAGGAAACAAATTGATAGGGAAGATTATGAACCATACATCGGACCTGGTTATTTGAGACAACTCAGCAGAGTTTTTCTCTTTCAGTACCTAACAGATCCATATGCTCCTTTGATGAAACTTATAATGAAATATTTCAGCTATGAAGGCTGGTTTTCTCGCCTATATGCCTATCATATTAGATTGTTGATGCAATTTACCAAGGTGAGAATGATGAATCTCCCCTACTTCATGTGTCAAAATATTGAGAAGATGACCACCCTATTACAACAAAAGACTCCTCAGTAGCAATTTAATAATATATATCATTTTCCTCTCATTAAAATTGTGGTCATGCATCAACTTGGTTTGTAGGGCATCTCATGGGAGGATTTCATTTATCATGAGTTCTTCACAAATCCTCAAGGACCTCCGGAAGCCTTTCATGAGAGAGTTGGACCTTCACATCAGCAGGGCGTCATGAGACACAGACCGCTAGTGTGCTGGTGTTTGTCACCTATCAAAAGGGCACTAGACGGTTGTTTGCAATAGCAAAGTGAGTATTATCTCCACCGAGGGTGGAAGGGGTCTCGCTTCCTTCATCAACATAGTAGGTTCAGGACAAGGGAAAGAGGCCATTACATGATGAGGGGCCTTCAGGTAAGCAGGAGATCGATTTCATTCTCATTGAGGATGATGACACTGATTTGGGCCCACAAAGATCAAAGCTCAAGGAGGTCATTCATGAGTAACAGGTAGACATCAATGCTTTGAACCTCAACTTAGAAAGAGCTAAGTGGATAATAAAGTACCTGGAGCAAAGAAATAAGTAGCTTGAGGATCACAAAATCATTACGGAGTTGCAAAACATACGAGAAAACCACCAAGCTACCACAAGGAGGAAGGTGAAGCTCACATCACTTGAGCAAGAAATCAATTATGATCGAGAATCATGGATTGAGAGGGCTAATATCCACTTAGAAAGGTTTCTAGAGAAGGCCAATAGGGAGAAGACAATATTGAGGCATATGGCCTATCATTACATTGTGAGAAACAAAAGTGACAAGGCAAGAATTAGAAGCTTGAAAGAAAAGTTGAAGAGGGCATCGAGGAGGTGAAAGGAGCGAAATAGACTTTAGATATTGGCTGAGGCTTCCTTGGCTCAACATAGCACTTAATGGAGAAGACTCAACCCAAATTTCAAAAAATTTGGGACGTTTTTGCATTTTTGAAATTTTTGGGCTAAAACACAAAATTTTCTGCTCGATGCGCTTTGCCACCTGGCGCTCGCTTTTGATGCAGGCCTCCAAATGAGAAAAGCTCAGCATTTTTGGATTTTTCATGAAGAAATATGCTTTCCTACCAATGGCCAAGAAATTTTGACAGGTTTTGAGCCCTCAAAATGGCCAAAAACACCCAAAAAATGACCTTACTACCCGTATTTTGACACAAAGGAAGAAGTGTTGGGAGAACTTAGTTCCGGAGGGGAAATGGAGGCCAAATTCAAAAAATCCACTTCTTTTGGAAAGTAGACAGGCAAAAATTTTCAACAAGCACACTTGGAGCAAATTTGGACATCGGGAACACCTCCAAATGTGGCTGAAAATAGGCACTACGCATAGGGAAATCATTGTGGTGCATTGGGGAAATTTTGCTCAGTTTGACCAAGTATACTCTGTTTTTCGCCTAGTTTCTTGACAATTTGACATTTTTCCTTCTTAATGTCAAACTTATGATGTATTTTAATGTAAATTGATGGATCTTGATGTAATTATGTCAAATTTTCACTCATGGGGGTAGATTCATCTATCAAAAGTAGTTTGCAATTGAATGAATCAGTTCCATTGTTTCTAGAGGCAAGTTGTTCCACTACCTAATTTTTAGTTATTAGTTTAGAATTATTTGGAACAACTCCTAAAATTATGAGCTTGACCCCTAGAGGATAGGATGAGCTATTCTTTGTCTATATATTGTGATTTTTGAGTCATTAGCATGGTTGGACTTTTGGGAATGCTTGGAGCTTCATTGTATACACATTTCAGCAGTTTAGCTAAGGAATAGACCAAGGTTTGCAGCACTCTTTGGGATACATGTGGCATCTTGTTTTGGTATTGTACTTTCTAATGTAATTGTGAGTTCACTTATGTTATGTATGCCATTATCTATCTTGCTTCTTCTTAACTAAAATAAACAAGGATAAGGGTAGAATCCATTGAAATTGCAGTGCTCTACCTAGGGTTTGCTTAGTTATTGATGTTTTCAGCCGTTTGAAGAGGATCCTTGAGGTTTTCTTTCCCTCTTCAACTCCTCACCTATATAAATCTCTCCATTTCATTCAATCTGAAGTACCAAATCAGTTGCCTACCTTGCCCCATCGAGATCTCTGGAAAACTGAGCCTCATACCCCAGACTCAAAATATTCCTTTCCATTTGAGCCAAGAAAACATCATCAAAATCAATCAAACTCTTTTGCATCCACACCTAGCCTAAGATTAGTATTCATATCAGCCATCTCAAGCCCACATTGATCATATTGTGTTGAGATTGACAAGGAGAGCACCCTCTCCTGACCTCGACGGGCTAGCTACCAGGTTAAGCGTGGTTTGATGTTATCCTAGATCCTACCTTTATCAGCCTGAAGTAGATTTAGGCACTAACACTAGGATCCATAATTAGCGATTGTGAAACTCTCTGTTCTTCTGCTTGTGCTCTCGTTTAGTTTGGGTTATTGCCAACAATGTTATCAGGTTCTTGTCGCTCTGCCCTTGTTGTCTTTGCTCAGCCTTACAGTGTGTCAGAGTATTTTTTCCAACATACGAATGTTTCCTTCTGTATTTTGAGATATAAGCAATATTTTGTTTGGAAATGTACTCAATGAATTTAGTTAGAATCAGGAAAAGAACTAGTTGCACATGGAAATCAGATTGTTGTAAAAATAACACTTCTAAATTCTTTGTTGCTCTTCTATTATGGTGGGAATCAACCCTACAATGATTTTCTTTTTCTTTTATATGATTTGTTAAACAGTTTTAGAAAACTATTAACATTTACATACAGTTACTCCAGAAACTGTTCATTTTCCATTTATCTAAATTCTAAGATTAATTAAAAAGGAAATCAAATTTTTGTTTTTTCCTGTAAATAAATAAAACAAAACTCCTTAATGGAAAAACAAAACCAAAACTGATGTCGTGTCCTAACTACTGGCAACTTGGAAATAAAAACAAAACATAAAAAAAATAAAAAATTAGGTACAATGACCTATCAACCAACCAACTTGTAACCTGTAAGAAAAACACCTGTCTTCCTATTTACCCTGAGTTGGATGCTCTTGCATCATTATTCTTATATACTTAACTAGAATATCCACACTTTTGTTGAATCTTTTCCTAAACTAAGAGAGGTGCTCATCTTTTGAGCCATGCTAGCTTCACTTCTTTATTCTCCATATGGTTACTTGGATAAAGTGTTCCCTTTATCTTCCTACATGATGTAGTAAATGCACGTATTATTGTTAGTATTTTATCATCACAATGAAGTCATTTTTGTGTACATTATTTTTTTTTCCAAGTCCCTTCACTGATGAAGGATCCCACTATTCCATTGTCTTGGACATGATACAAACAACCTCTTTATTGGTTGTGTTATGCATTTATTTAATAACGTATTTATTGTTTTTTTAACAAAGAATGTCCTATGATGTCTTACAATCATAGAAAAAACCATATAAATTTGGTAAATATGTTTCTATATTGCTATAAAGTTTGGTATTGCAACCTTCCAAAGGAATAGTAGAAAGGAATAAAGAAATTTCACAAACATTTTTTAATTTGTAATTTTAAAATTAAAAATAATGCAATATACCATATTCTGTTTATAAACCATTGAGAGTATGTTAATATGGCTAAGTACATAATGTACAAGCATTAAAATGAAATACATAAAAGAATACAGGAGGAGGTCACTATGAATAATAGCAGTACCATTATAAATATTTTCACATCTAAATTTAAAGACAAAATATGTTACAAATATATATGATAAGAGAAATATTAAAGCAAACCAATTGATTCCTTACCTTTTTTTCTCAAAGTCCAACAGGAAAAAGTTTAATCTAATACAATAAAAAATTTTTGAATTTACACCAGCTCATTAATATCCTATATATATACCCACAATATCTAGATAAACATATAGAAATGCAAATGATAATTTATTTGTCAAGATACAAGAATTTATATAGTGAAATTCATAGCGTAAAAATTATTATAAATCATTTATAATATAACACCTATATTGAATAACAAATTACACCAACGTTTTGCTAATGTGGGATATTCCTCCTAATCATAAGTGTTGTTTCACCATGTTTTTGTGAAATTGGCCATCCCATGATGGGGCCATTAAATCATAAGGACAAATAAGATTCTTTGTCACTCATCTCCATTTTCCTCTCATTACACAACCATCAAAATCACCATCTCTTTTTTTCATTTTCCTCTCATTGTACAACCATCAAAATCACCATCTCTTTTTTTCTATTTATTCTACGCAACTCAAGAGGGGATCCTCTTGAATAAAATACAATACAATACATTCAATTAGGATATCATACCTTTTTTTGGGCTTCAACATAGGCTAACCATGAAAATACCAATGTCAACATCTATAAGGATTTGTAATGACAATTTCCATAACATAATTACTTCACAGTTAAATATTTTCTACAAGCATGGAATCCTTCATATTATAGTACATGTCAATTAGAATGTAAAATAAAGAACATCTCAATTAAATTGTTACCCTACATTACATCATGTGGAAAACAACAACAAACAACAAGTACATAATGAGGCTCATAAAAGACCTAAAATTCAAATTAGTTACTTAGGTAATCAACCATGCAGTTCCCTAAATATTGTATCGTACCAAAACCAATGATCAGAAAATACAAAATGAGGCTCATTAAGAACTTAAAAATCAAGCAACTTGCTCAGGTTATCAACCATAAGTTCACATATAATGTGATTTGAATATAAAATCTCATATTTAAATGGTGATAGTTAAGCTACACATATAGATATAATGGTGAAAAATATGTGATTTGAATATAAAACCTCATATTTAAATGGTGATAGTTAATCTACACACACACACACACACACACACACACACACACACACATATATATATAATGGTGAAAAACAGAAAGTGCTTGGGGAGAGTCTCGACATCCAAGTTTGGACATGATTTCTAGACTTGTGGCTGGGAGGAGAGACTTTCCAGAAGTGGAATTTGATCCTTTGAATTGATGTAGAAAAATTATTTGATTTACAGTGTAAACATAGGAAAGAAAACCTTGGAAAGTATAGTATTACTGAGAATAAGAGTTATCAACATGGCAAATAAAATCATAAACAATCATTACTGTAGACCTCCAAAAATAACCATAAATGCTAGCTCGAGATGGAAGATTAAGTTCATCCAATGATTAATTAGTCCTCTACTCTAGAGTATGAAAAGAAAAAATAACCATAAATGCTCGCTTGAGATGGAAGATTAATTTCATCGAATCATTGATCAGTCCTCTACTCTGAAGTATGAAAAGCAGTTAATTATAGCATAGTAGCATGGCAAATAAAATTGTAAACAACCATTGTGTAGACCTCCAAAAATAACCATAAATGCTAGCTCGAGATGGAAGATTAAGTTCATCCAATCATTAATCAATCCTCTACTCTAGAGTATGAAAAGAAGTTAATTATAACATAGTAGCAAAACATTCGATTTGAAATATTACCAGAGATTTTATAGAATGGTCGGGAGGCAATGCTACGAGATTTCAACAAATTCTATCTCTAATGTTAAGTTATACTACGAGATTTCAACGAAATCTATCTCTAATGTTAATTTATAGTAATATAAATAGAAACCATGTTGCTAGATATTGATCCACGGTGGATTAGAATAATGTATTAACTACATCTTATTACAGTTGCAAATTGAAAGCAATTAATCCTTAAAATAGGAGCAATCAATGAATCAGTTGATGCCATGAGCAAAGGAAAACAGAGGCATTCTCGGCCTAACTTTCAAATCAATAAGAAACTACCAAATCCACCATTCAAATAAAATTAGAAATAGTATAATGGACCTTTTAAAACAAATTGTCGATGACATGATTATATAAGTTTCAAATAACACGGTATTACATTTCAGAAAAACTCTCGATAGCTGGAGCATGTCAATATAACCAGATGCAAAGGAGAGAACCATATTTTACATTAATAACTTAAGATTTTACATAGAGGAGAAGCCCCAAAAGCCCTCTAATGACTAAGTCTAGAGTAGTGTCTCAAAACAAACTATAAGAGCCCTGCTTAATTCATGACCCATTCCGGGATATTAGAAACCATATACACTTCGGGCTCTACTTTCGTATAATTAAACAGTTGTTTTGTAAACAATTTGATCTATTAGAGGATAGGTCCAACCTGTAAATAAACCAGGACGCTGTAAGTTCTTAATATTTTAAGGGTCGTCACCTTTCACATAAGGCTATCTGAGAAATCACACCATATTACCTGTCACAAAGGTGAAAAATGATAAGTTCAATTTGTGCTAGAATCCACTTTATATATATGCAAGTAGATTGATGCCCTAAAGGGTTTCTCACCTGATTTGGGAATGTATGCTCGGTGAATGTTGTAAACCATTAGTAATTCCAACCATCAACATTAAATGTAGCATTTAGCTTCTTCTAGAGAATTCGACGGAAGTCTCAAGAGCTAGATAGCTTCCTAAGGAAGCCACCGACTCTAGAAACTTCTTCTCTGTATATAAAAGCCCTCTTTGGCAATCAAATGAGAAAGTGTTGTATGCTATGTTTCATGATTTGGTATCAGAGCAGAGGTGAGATTGATTACTGAGAGAAGGTTCATGTTTGTGAGCAATCAGACTGAGAGTAAGAGATCACTGCATAAGAGATCAGTGTGCTGAGAGGTGTTAAAAAAAAAGAGGTCTCCACAGAGACCGCTATGTGGAAGGGCAATCTGGACGAAGGACCATGTCTGAGTTTTTTGTTGCTGTAAAGCTGCAATACATTGTTGTGTGGAAGGGCGATCTGGACGAAGGACCATGTGTGAGTTTTTTGCTGCTATAAAGTTGTGTAAGAACTCGTTGCTCTGAATTTGTGCGTAAGTTTTTGCTGGTGTGGAGGAGTGGTTCTTAAAACTCATTGAAGGAAGCTGAACTGCTGAGAACATCTGTTCAAGTTGGGAAAGGCCGCCAATCTGCTGGTTCTGTGAAAGGTCACTGATATCAATGTGCCTATCTCTTCTAATGTTGACTATTCCAAGGTTCATTGATGATAGTATCAATCTAAAGAAAATCCCTGTCACGATTTTCATTGACTAGATTCATCCTTTTAGTTAAGGCGGACACATGAAGTTTATATGTGTGGAATTATAGAAGTTCTTTATGCAATTTTATCTCTGTAGCTGGTGCTTTTTTCTTGATATGATTCTTCGTGGCATGGTTGACAAGTGGTTATAATCTGGAGGATCCTGTATCATTCTCGTTTTGTTTCTTACTCTAATTTTGTAAATGATTAAATCCTTATTATAGAATTAAATTGATAATAGATGATGTTCATATTTTAGATTAAAAAAAAAATTAAGAAGGCAGCCATATTATCCAACAATATTGGATAAAATTTTATGATTTATGCTTGAGGGTTTATATTTGTGAAAATTAGTAATTTTTTGGTGATTGGTACAGTGAAAATAAGTAAAATGGATAATGTCTAGAGCTGAAGTTGAGCCAGTGTCCCCTCAAGCCATAGATGCTGCAATTCAAGATTGTGAGCGACAGGAAAACAAAGCAAAGGTGCTTTTGCGGATGACGGTTAAGGAGAACATTATTCCACACATTAGAGAGTGAAAAACATCCAAGGAGACATGGGACACTCTCAAAAATTTGTATGAGACGAAGACTACAAATTGAATATTGTATTTAAAGAGTAAGCTTCTTTCAATTAAGATGGAAGAAAATGAAAGTGTTAGTGATTTTATTTCTACAACGGCCCTGTTACTCGCGTGTAGGCCCAGAATGAAATGGACTCATAGGAGGCTTTACCTATCCATTATATTCGCTTCAGGTGCCAGGTGAAATAGAGAGTTGGCTCAGAACGATCCAGTGGCTCTGTCTCACGGCTTCAAGTTCTTAGACACCAGGTAGCCTGGCCCCCTATAAGTATTGTATTTATCTTACAGAAGTGGTTTTATCATCGACGATCATGGGAGTGAGTGGAGCCCATGAACGGAATCAGACCGATCGATGTGTCGAAACAGGCGAATGCTCGTACCTGGATCCGCATCCTACTTCTATTATTTATGGTATGGTGTAGCGCGCACTCCCCTATCCCTTTATCCGGTAAGGGATAAATCCTGGGCGAATCGCTATTCAAAGGAAAGGGTGGGTGGAACGTCTATTAGATCTAAATGATAAATTAGGTGACATTGGTGAATCAATATCTAGTACAGACTTGGTTACTGTGACATTAGTTAGAATGCTTGATGAATATCAAATGTTTATCATTAGTCTTTCAGCTAGAGAGAAGGCTCCTACTTTTGATGAGTTGGTAGGTATACTTATGCAGGAAGAAGAGCGGATAAGAAGCCTCAAACAAAAATTTTCTAATTCAGATTCGACATTGATGGCCAAAGGGAAGCAGTCCTTCAAAGGAAAATAGTGGGAGAAAAATAAAGGCAAAAAGCCACAGGTAAAATCATTTCAAGGTACACAATTACCAAGGAAAAATGCCAAATAAAGTAGAGATGATGTGTGTTATTACTGTGGAAAACTTGGTCATTTTGCTAAGAATTGCATGAAAAGAAGGTTTGATCAATTTAAACAAAGAAGGCATTCAGGAAATTATGTTGATAGAGATGAAGCAATTAGTCATGACTTTAGCAATCTCAAATTTCTTGTGTCCAATGCTTCTTTATCAGTAGAAACTAATGATGATAATGCTTGGTTTATAGATTTTGGTGCATCAATCCATATGTCATGCAAAAGAGATTGGTTTGATACTTATCATGAGATTAATAATGGTAGACACATCTATTTAGGAGATAATAGATCACATGAAATTAAAGGATATGGTGATATAAGTGTTATGATGCCTAATGGACAAGAGAAACAAATTCAAATTTTGGTGTGTGTTCCAGGATTAAAGAAGAACTTAATTTCAGTCTCTACTATCATAGATCAACATTTAAAAGTTGAATTTGTGAAATCACATTATTTGGTAGGATGTGCAGGACAACTACAAGGTTGTTGCAAAAGGAATGAGAGTTGGAGGCTTATACAAGTTAGATGTAATGAAGAATTGAAATCAAGCTTTGGCATCAATAGGCATGTCAACTATAGAGATTTGGCATCAAAGGTATGGACACTTAAATCATAATGACCTAATGGTACTACAAAAGAAATTGATGGTAGAAGGTCTTCCAATTATTAAGGGTGAACACTTTGAATGTGAAGGTTGTGCACTAGGAAAACAACATAGGGAAGAATTTCCTGTGCATGAAAATAGAAGAAAACGTGAAATACTTGAACTAGTTCATACTGATGTATGCCGTCCAATGCAAACTAAGTCACTTGGTGGAGCATATTACTTTCTTATGTTTATTGATGATAGCACTAGATACACCTGGGTGTACTTTATAAGAAACAAAAGTGACGTGTTTGAATACTTTAAAGAATTCAAGAGTATGGTTGAAAAGAAAACAGGAAAGAGCATTAAAATTCTTCGATCAGATAAAGGTGGTGAGTACACTTCAGGATCTTTTATCAAATATTGCAAACAAAATGGAATTATGAAACAATTTACAGTACCACATACGCCTCAACAAAATGGAGTAGATAAGAGAAAGAATAGAACATTAGTCGAATGTGCTCATAGTATGTTAAAAAGTAAAGGACTTTTTAATAGTTTTTGGGCTGAAGCCATTAATACAGTTGTATATCTTAAAAATGGAAGCCCTACGAAGTATCTTGAGCACAAAACACCATTTGAAGCATTTTATGGTTTTAAACCTAAAGTTAGTCATTTAAGGATATTTCGATGCAAGGCCTTCGCTCATATTCCTAAAGAGTATAGGAGAAAGTTAGATGCCAAAGCCATCAAATGTATTTTTATTGGATATTGCACTAATCAAGAAGCATATAAAATGTACGATCCAAGTACTCACAAGGTCTTTGCAGGTAGAGATGTTATATTTCATGAGCATGTAGATAAACAAATAAAATAAGATGAACATAATATGTGGCAGTCTCCTTATAAAAGCTTTAAGTAAGAAGAAGAAGTTGTGGAATCAACTCAAGAACAAGAATGCATGGACATTCCAAAATACACATCAAGGAATCAAAGTCCACAAAGAAGTGATGAAGGCACTCCACAGAGAAGAAAAGGAGACGGTACTCCACAAAGTAATGAACCTCTAAGAAGGTCAACACAATAGATTCAAGCCCCCATCAAGTATAAAGATTATGCTTTAATGTCTCAAGTAATGACTGTTTTTGAGCCCTTAAATTATGAACAAGCCAAAAATCATAAAGAATGGATGGAAGCTATGAAAGAAGAATATGACTCTATAATAAAAAATGAAACTTGGGAATTAACAAAATTATCTGAAGATAAAGTCCCTATAGGATCAAAATGGTTGTACAAGACAAAATTAAATGCAGATGGTAGCATAGACAAGTATAAGGCAAGATTGGTTGCAAAAGGCTATTCACAAAAATAAGGTATAGATTGTGAATATAACTTTTCTCCAGTTGCAAAAATGAATACAATCAAAATAATGATAGCATTAGCAACTAAATATGATTGGAAGTCACATCAATTAGATGTAAAGTCAGCTTTTCTAAATGGTGACTTAAAAGAAGAAATTTATCTTGTTCAACCAGAAGGATTTGTATAGAAGGGCCAAGAACATCTTTTATGCAAGTTAAAAAAGGCCTGATATGGACTAAAACAGGCCCCCAGATATTGGTATGAGAAAACCGACAAATTCTTCTTTTAGCAAAGATTTAAAAAAAAGTAAAAATGATCCTAATTTGTATGTCAAGATAGATAGAAATGGGGATATAGTATTACTCCCTATATATGTTGATGATATAATAATAACAGGGAGTGCTGATAAATTGATTACAGATATAAAAATGAAGTTATCACAAGAATTTGAGATGAAGGATCTTGGTGAGATGCACTATTGTCTAGGTCTTGAAGTATGGAGAGATGATGGAAGAACCTTAATCACACAAAGCAAATATACAACTGAAGTACTAAAGAGATTTCATATGAATGGATGTAAAGCAATGAGTACTCCATTGGAACAAAATATCAAATTAAGAAGTGATGATGGAAAAAAAGAGGTGAATGGAACATTGTATTGACAATTAGTGGGAACTCTGAATTATCTCACTACCACTACACCAGACATCGCTTATGCAATAAGCATACTTAGTCAATTCATGGCTAAGCCTTATGAAAGCCATTGGATAGCTGCAAAAAGGATCCTTCAATATTTAAAAGAAACTATCAATTTTGCTATTGAATATACTAATGCTTGTAATGTTAAATTGACAGGTCATTCTGATTTTGACTAGGCTAGAAATCCAAATGATAGGAAATCCACCACTGGATACGTCTTCAATATAGGATTGGGAGCTATATCATGGAGCAGTAAGAAACATGCAACAATTTCCTTGTCATCAACTAAAGTAGAATATAAAGCATTATGTAGTGGCACCTGTGAACCTATATGGCTCAAAAGAATACTTTAAGATGTTGGTGAAGGTCAACAAGAACCTACAATTATTAGATGTGATAATCAAAGCACCATCAAACTGGGGAACAATCCTGTATGTAATGCAAGGTCAAAACATATAGACACACAATATCATTTTGTAAGAGAAAAGGTCCAATCAAAAGAAATTTCTCTAATATACTGTCATACAAATGAGAATGTAGCTCACATATTCACTAAGCCTCTTGGGAAGGAAAAAATTTAGTTTTGTAGAAGCAAGTTATGTGTTGTAGAAAATCAAGATTATATTGTAAGTCTAGCTAAGACTTAGACCAGTAGACATGACAATTAAGAGTATGTTTACAATGTCTTATATATTGCGCTATAGTAAATTTGTCAAATGGTTGGAATTAAGGGGGAGTGTTGGAAAACATTAGTAATTCCAACCACCAACATTAAATGCAACATTTAACTTCTTCTGGAGAATTCAGCGGAAGTCTCAAGAGCTAGATAGCTTCCTGAAGAATCCACCGACTCCAAAAACTTCTTCTCTATATACAAAAACCCTCTTTGGCAATCCAATGAGCAAGTGTTCTATGTTTTGTATTCTATGCTGCACTTTCTGATTTTGCCTACCTATGGAACAAATAATGGTTTCAGTTAAACATTGAAAGACGCAGTGCAAAATCAAAAGGAACCCTTAACTAAATAGAAACTGTAGGTGAAACTTCATAGCCTTGGGGTTACGTTACAAAAGAATTTACCTTTCAAAGATGGTTCCTGAATCATAGTGTTCCCCGCTACCTCTGGATCCCCTTAAGCCATCACTGTGTAGTGGAGGTGGACCATTAGTACTTGTTCAAGGCAGAAACCCCAAGCAGTTGTTGAATCCTCAACATTTAACAAATGAAAATCATGTTTTACAAGTCCGTCAAGCATACTTGCTTCTATATTTTCAATCGACTCTACCATCTCAATCTGCAAAAAGCTCAACAGTCGGACAGAGCGTCTGATAGACCAAGCCTTCATGGAGGAGAAAGAAACCCATAAACGACATCAACAATGAATCCTCTAGAGCTCAGGTGTGAAGAGTTGGTTAGAGGACCAAACCCTAAATTCCCTAGGTCGTCGGATTGGCGGACCAAGATCAATGGATGTAAAGCGAAACAGATGGCGCAAGCGAGTGAAAATCTCATCTCATAATATATCTTCTTGCCACGTGTTACCGCGTACAAGAGCCAACTCAATGTAATCTGAGCAGGGTTAATGTCCATTAAACAAGGAGAATCCCCCTCCTGATTTCACAAACTGTGTATTTAATATCACATAAATTGTATAAGTTCCGTCCGGTTCCAAAATTTAATCATAAATGCAATTAATATATATCCTTAAGTTATGATTGGCCCATCATTCAAGGCCTGGTTTCTGTATATAGGTAAATATTTTTGTTTTTGTTCATGTATTTTGTAAGGTTTAATTTAGTTGTTACAATAACCAATTCAAAATTGCATATATAAGTCACCTAATCAATATGCTATTCTTATATATTCTTATCTTTTGAAATATACTTGAGGAAACAAATTAATTTTATTATTTTATGGAAAATTAAAATGTTATATAGTATTATATATTTTTTAATATTTTATAACTAAATAATTTTTATTGTTTTTATCAATATAACAAAAAAGATATTGCAACAAGAAGAGTGCTTTATTAATGCACACATTTATTTGATTAACCATATATAAAAAGATTACGGGTCAATTTTAACTTGAAAAAAAAAAGGAATTATACATTCTATTGTAAAATGAAAAATTTTTCTAAATAAAATTTGTTTAGATATTAATTTCCCCATCTAATTAGAATATAAACCTATTAGAATTGGAATAATATCAAATCTTTAGGAAATTAGTGAGCAAGGAGCCACATGGAACTAATCTAGTTTAAGAAAAAAAAGAATTACACATCTTATTGTGAAATGGACCATTTTGCTAAATAAAATTTGTTCATATATTACCTTTTCACTCTAATTAGAATATGAACATACTAGAATTAGAATAATCTCAAATCATAATCTCAAATCTCTCGAAAATTAGTGGATAGAGAATAACTAAACATAAATATAAATTTCTAAATTTATTAAAAATGAATGATAAACATGAAAAACATAAAAACTAAACATATACGGAACATAATCTCTTCGCAATTAATATAAACCATCAATTAAAAAAATCAACGAATCCTCATCTACTTTGAGGTTGAAAATACCTTTAACCATTATAAAATTTTTATAAAATAAAAAAAAAAAAGAAAACTTCGATATAAAACAATTACAAATATTTCTCACAGGACGCAACCGGGATTCTCTCCTCCAGGGCCTCCAAAGTAGACATGTTTACCATTTTGATTGTCTACTTCGATTGAGACATTATAACAATTTGGTCTACCTGCCGCAGCGCTTCCTGTGATGTCGATTAACTGTCCATTGTTGTCCGTAATTTGTACGTCCCTTATAAAAGCACTACGACCAAATCCTTCAGAGGGGAAGTGGCCGCTGCCCATGTCTGTTTTAGTGAACTGTGATCCTGGGCTACCTACAGGTGAAAAAGCAACTTCTCCTCCAAAATCCACCCTATTAGACGAGGAACGAAGACTTTTGAACAAAGAAGCAGGCCACCAACCTAAAAGTCGCTTGTTCACATATAAATTCCAGCTATCGTTTGCCTGCATATGCATGTAATAAAATTTTGGCCAATTAGCTCTCCTCACAAAACTTATATATTATAATATAATATAATTTCTTACCATATAACAAAACGGGTCGGGTCACTTACTTTAGAAACCTTTATATCTAACACTAGTTGTTCTCCATCATATGTGGACACGGATGCCGTTGGAGAACCTGGATATGCTGGAGAACCAGGTGCTAGCACAAACCCAGGGCAATCTAAGTTATAGCAACCCGTTTTAACATATCCATCAGCCTATATCAAAGACATTAATAATTCTGTTATATATTTTCAGAAAAAAATTGGTGACTGGGCAAGATGTTAAACAAAAATACATAATTTCCCCTGTTATTTGACTACTATAAATAAAATATAAATAAAATCTAATCAACTTTAGTATAAAAGTGAGCTAATTTAATCATAATCTAGTATATATATATAAACTATGTACTTACTGTCCAATATATAAAAAAGCGTGTATGAGAATCTCCAAATTTAGTTGGATACACCTGCGTTAAAAAATAATTAAATAATAGATAACTGTCAGTTTGATGTATTGATTTTGATTTAATATTATTTATTTATTTGATTGAATTTTTATTATTAATTAAATAATAAAAATAATATTTATTGCAGATGACTCTAATTGCATTTGATAACACTTGATCATGACGCAAAGGTCACATGATCCAAATTGCAAATGACCCTTCAGCCCATCGATCCTTAGACTTCGGCCATCAACCTTGATCCTTGACCTTCGGCCTTAGACCTTGACCCTTCGACCTTTGGCCTTGCCTTGATCCTTGATCCTTGACCTTCGGCCGTTGATCCATGAGCCCATTGGGCCTTCTTGATCCTTCAGCTGGCCTTTTGGCCTGCCCTTAGGGAAGCCTCCTTTCTTCCTTTGGAAAGGACGACGAGAAGTGGATATGTACTTTTTATCAATATTTAAAAACGTAAAAACAATTATAAAAATGTAGAAAATAATTTAATTATTTTACAAATATTTGAAAAATTGAGATAAAAAACTTACTATCCATCCAATTTCCATGCTTTCCAATTGTTCACTGTCATTTAAAACCCAAAATTGACCGAGACTGAATATACCATCATCAGAAGTGTCCACATTTGGTTGCCATACATTAAGTCCTCCACTTGCTCCATGAATTCCTCCACTTGCTCCATGGATTGGAGCAGTAGGTATAAAGTGTGCAATACCATACTTTCACAAAAACACAAACCCATATAAGAAGTTGAATTTAAAAAAAAAAAAAAAAAACTATTAAATTTTTTAAATCAAACATTTATATGATATTTTATCAAATAATTGTCATAATTTTATTTACAAAATAATTAATAATTTTATTTTAATTTTTATTTGAAAAAGGAAAATATTTTTCTTTGAATATAATATATTTTATTTTTATAAATAAATAATATTAATAACATTAATATATATATATATATATATAATATATATATATATAATATAATTATCTAAATTAATTTGATATGTTTATTCAAATATTTCAACATTTATTATATTTGATTTTTCTCTTAGCATGATAGATCTAGAATTATGTCTAGAAAGGCATAAATATTCTACCTTTCTGGTTTTTGAACCTATGACTTCTTAGGAGGAAACACATGCTCTTAACCATTAGGCCCACTCATGTTGTATAATAAAGAAACATCAAATTAAAATTTTCATATATTATGTTTTGAAAGATTTAATGTATCCATAGAATATGGGTTTCCTTTTAAAGATTCATTTTACAAATATTTAATTAAAAAAAATATTAAGAATTTGGAACAAGATTTTCCTTTTTGTGTTGAATTAACTTTTTTAGTTTGATTTAAGAAATGGTATTGACTTTTGTAACAAGTAAAAATGTTTAAAATTTTACCTAATTTGAAATTTTAATGTGCTAAAAAAATTTGCCCAAAATAAATTTATAATCCATTCAACCTTTATGATAAAAGAAATATTAAAACTCTTTCTATTTTTATTTTTATATATAGTTATTTTCATTTTACCGTCCACTTTAAATTTTCTATTTTATTAATATCTATTAAATCAATGGACATACTTACACATCACCCTCCTATTGAAATGCATGATACACCTCTCTTCATAATAATAAAATATATTTTAATATTTATATATCATATTCAAAATAATTTAATATTTATCTTTCATTATAAATTATCAATAATAAAATATATTTAAAAAATTTAAGTAATGGTAATTTATTATTATTATCAAAATTTAATTGATTATATTAAAAATTTAAAAATGTGTTAAAATTATATCCTTCAATTATATAATGGGCAAAATATAAATGATCAATTATTTACCTATTAAAATTGACCTTTTAAATTTAAAAAACAAAAAAATCACAATCTTCACAAATTATATTCATAAATTAAACCAAAACAAATAAGACGCAAAACAGTACTTAAACATTTAACTTTAACTTATATTATACCTTCAATCAATCTTTAGACGGAATCAAAACAATTACCACAAAGTTAACAGATAACTTTAAACATCCCACAATAATAAAATCGCGATACCTCATGTCCGGCTCGCTGCGGGTCAACGGTGGCTTCATTTTTTTCTTGGGATCTAACGCTTCTTCTTTTGCTTATAAAGCGCCCCACAGATCCTGCCCTTTCTACAAGTTCCCGTTTCGTTTTCATAATTGCGACTGTGCCTTCTGGGCAGTTTGTTTCAACGTCGTATCTTGAAAAGTTTAATCCCGAGTTCATCTTTTGATCATCCCTAGTCCCCACAGACCGCTGCTCCAAATCCTTTGACAAAATTGCATGCTCTCAGATTTTTTTTTTCCTAAATCGTGTAAAGAAAGCCAAGTGATACAAAAATTTATTCAAAATACATTGATATTTGGTCATGGAACATATTTTGAGCAGGACAATTAACATTTTTTTTACAAATAGGATAGTAATATTTTTTCAATTGAAGAAATTGCATATATGATTTTGTTTGGAATTAGACCACAGTAAAGACGGTAATATATCTATATCTAAAAAATACTTTCCCATAACCATTTAAAACTGATTTACTATCAGAAAACACATCTCATATGATGAAAAGATTCCACCGTTACAAATTGAAGTTATTGTAAATCAGAAAACACATCTCATAGGATGAAAAGCTTTCATTGTTACAAATTGTAGTTATTATTTCATTGCTATTTACAAATTGAAGTTATTATTTCATTGCTATAAATTGAAGTTAGTATATGTATTACAATGTTAATTGTAAATTTAGAAATTTTTTGAAAAAAATATTAAAATCAAAATTCTAAAATATTTTTAAAATTTATTGTTAATATAAATTCAACACAAATTTTCAAAATCAAAATTCTAAAATATTCTCCAAATCTATAATGTTGAAATTATAATTTCACCGCGCGGTCAGCAGTCAATGCACGGAGAAAACCACCCAGCTGCAAACCTAAACCGCCAGGAAGATATCGCACCACCTTTCGGCCTGAAGTGGTTTCCGGACATGGTGCTCCGATGCTGACAACTGTCCAACCGTGACGTAAGCCTCAAGCACTTTTCGGAAGGTAACTTGTGGTCAACTCACCCCTTCCGATATCGTTTTCACCCGTCCATTTACCTCCAGCATTCACGTCCGTTGATTTACCAAGTTGCACGATGGTTTAAAGTGCAGTCAGAAAAGTGTTCCGACATGCATCCTCCGACGTTGGATTAAAGTCTCATTTCTCCGTCGTCCGATCATGGGAAAGTACATACGGGCCTGATTTAAAATTTAATATAGTATGGACCATACGTTATTGCCCATCCCTTATGCTAAATCGCTGACATTTTGTTTGGTAAAGAATTCAATGTTTTCTTACGGCGAAGTTAATATGGTGTATGGGCGTAAGTTTTTTTTATTTTTCTTTTTAGCATATGTTTTTAATAGGAGCGTTGACTCCATTGTTTTTTTTTATTACACACGGGGATCAAAAGGTAATGTGTAATGGTGAATCGCATATGGGCACACGGTGAGAACGAAATGTGAATTCGCAGCAGCGAATGTAAAACACAGAGAGTTAATTTTGTATTGCAGGGAAGGAACGCACAGAAGTGCAAGAGTATTTTTGGGTCTATAATGTAAAAGGTTTTATGCAGCAGAGTAATTTTTGGTTTGTAATGTAAGAAGTAAAAATTGCACAGCAGTGCAGGAGGAGGAGAAGTA
>APFE031400968.1:3046-20960 GCA_000404065.3 Pinus taeda
TAATACCATGCAAAAAAACATTATTAACCCTAATATTAGTATTAATAAAAATAAAAATGCCACATGGTATTCACCAAATGGCACATGGTATTCACCTGGAATGTAGCCTATTTAAATAGGGGAATTAAACCAGCATAGATCCATCTTTACTCTGGATCTACTAACCCTCGAGAGGTATCAAATATCGTGATATGCAAACTAACATAGAGTGAAAAAATATTTGATCCCTCTCAAGGCTTGGTGGATCAAGAGTAAAATTGGATGTTGTAATTTAATGTATGTTAAACATTTTAGCTTGGTTAAAATAAAAAATAAAATAAAAATCAACTATTAATTTTATTAATTTTTATAAATTACAAATAGTAATTTTGAAGCTCCACGTTTATGATAACCCATGGTAATACCAAGATAATACAAGATTGTATAATTGAGTAAATATTCGCCATGCCTGGTGAGAGATTCGCCAAAAAATTATAGACACATATTATATTATTGATAAAATCGCCTTCCATTTTTCCTATATACCATGGAGATTCGCCCATTTATTATACTTATAAATTTAGGGGGGGTTCTTAAAATTTTCCCTACTCTTCTTCGTTATTCTTTTCTTCTATCACTTCCGCAATCTGTGGATGCATTAGTGGTGGCAGTTTTAACTGTTTTCTCAAGGCAGCTATGTCTTCATTCTTTTTCTTTATCAGGGCCTCTTTTCTTCTATCACTTCTGCAATCTGTGGATGCATCAATGGTGGCAGTTTTAACTATTTTCTCAAGGCAGCTATGTCTTCATTCTTTTTCTTTATCAGGGCCTCTGTAGCTTTAACATCCTTTGGGTTATGGCCCAATCCAATAATCAAATCCTCTAGTGAATTGATTCTATTGTCTTTTGCTTGTGAGGAGGCTCTTTCTAACTATAACTAAGCAGTGGTAATATTCAGTGAATTTTCCAATCTGTGTGCCATCATGGCCTTACTTGTCAATGTTGAATATACCATTTCCCCCATCTGCTTATGCAATTCTATTTGATATATGGGGTGAATGTCCTTAGCCAAGATCTCAAAATTAGTTTTGAGGTAGTCTACAAGTGTTTAGGGCTGTTGTACTTTAGGCTTCAAAAAACTCATCTGCATTTTACCTTCCTTGATGTCATAAGCTGACATCAACCTAATTTGATTGGTAGGAGGCATCTTCAACTATTGAGTGTAAGCTTGGGCCTTTAGCTGTTCATTTTTGGCCTTTATCTCCTTGAATTTTTCTTTAATGTCTAAGGTCTTGTTGGGTGAAGACCTGAAGGATGAAATTTCAGTACTTTGCTATCGTTCAAGCTCTTGCCTTTGGGAAATGGAAGGTGTCCCACCTACTGGGAATGTATGCTGACTCTCTCCACCTTCTTTCCTCAAACTGCCTGTTGTTTCTTCAACAAATTCTTATTCTGAATGAGGATTTAGCTTATGCCTCTTAGCACCAGGCTAGTCTGAAGGACCACTGGTAGGGGTAGCTACTTCCCTATCTCTTTTAAACTCTTTTCTTCATTCAGAGGAGTCTATAAAACTGGGGGATCTCCCATGTTAATTTGAGTTGGATGGGACTGTGGTGGGGCCTGTTCTTTTGAAATTTTAGGTTGCTTTGACATGTTTGATTGCTCGGCTGCTGGAGTATTGGCTTTTTATTCTTTTTCCTATGATGATCCTGCAAATTGTGTACTAGTTTCCTACAAGTGCCTTTGAGAAGTATCTGTTGTGGGGGCACTAGTTCCTAGTGTTGGCTTCTGAGAAGTCCCAACTAGTACCTATTTTTAAGGACAGGAAATGGAATGTAGGTACACTGGGTGTGAATGACGGACTCTAAGCAGCATCAACTACAAGTTTTGAAGGTGTTTGGCGGTTGGTTGCACGAGCTAGTTAACTTCAACATTCAGTTTGCATGGATGTATGCATTCGCAGAATAGGACGACAAACTGATTATTTTTTTTTATATAAAGTAAAAAAATTTGGCGGGTTTTGGGATTTGGAGAGGTGGCATCAGCGGGAGAAAGATTTGATGTTTTGTCATTAGCGAGAGTCGTTAAGTGGTTTTCATCGCACCGCTAATAAAGGGGAGGCGGTATTTGGGCTAGACCGAGCGATTCCATATGATGAGCGACGCCTGGCGATGGCACTATTTGCAGAACCACTCACGATCGCGTGCTAATGTTTGGTTGCGGAGGGCCGTGCGATATGCACGACAACCGTTGGATCTAAGGGGCTTGATCGGATGACTATCGGGGAGATGAGGTGGCAGAAAGTTAATGAGGGCAGGCCCAACATAACTAAATTTTTTTTAATTACATTGGGAGCAGTAGGATTGGTCGTTGAGTTATTAATTAATCCTGATGATTAATTAATCCTTACTTAATATGGAAGGGGTCGGGGTTCTTAATTAGTTATGGTTTAACTAATTAATCCCAATTATTAACTCTATTATGGTTATATTTAACCGAGGGGCAGGATATATATGAATTTGGGGATTTTGCATAGTTATAGTAATATGGGAATGGGTAATGTTTATATTGGGAAATTAAATAATAATGTAAGTTAAAAGTTAATATGATTTTGTGAAGTGCGCACTAAGTTTGATCCATTTTCATGTATATGTTTAAAACTTAGGCTAAGTGAAAAATGAGGGTTTTTATGGAATATATTTTAATTTCCCTTAAGTAAAATAGGATTTTACTTAGGAAAACTTTATAAAGGGAATGAATGATTTATGAAGGAGGTGAACATTAATGAAGGGGTTTTAAGTACTTAGGCATTATAAATTATTGGGCCAAGGGTCCGGTCCCTCCAAAAGTCAGAGAAATGCTCTGAGCCCCTCTAACTTGATAAATACCTTGGCACTTAGGGGAAATTAGTGAAAATTTAGGGGAAATGAGTAGGGAAGTTAATTATTTTTTACTTTTCTTGCTTGATGTGTCTTCCATGTGATACATGTCTTTGCCTTGTGATGAAAGTAAAAGATTTACACATTTAAACTTATCATTCACCAGATATTATTCTGCAACCATCATCTACCTACCGTACCTACTTAACCTAGCATTTTCACTTCTTTATTAGGGTGCACTTAGTCTGGAAAACCCTTATCAAACTTTCTTTTCTTTTACATGGTGATGGCCTATATAAGTCTACACTTATTACATCCAAGAGCTCAGATTAAACTATTGAGCTCCTTTTATTCACTCTACCTATCTACTTATCTACCAAGATTACACTATTTGGTCAGATCTTTATTCTCTATTTCTACAACATGAAATTGAAAAATGAACTAGCCAAGCTTAAATTCTTTGACTATTCTTAAATTGTGGCATAAGTGACAAGCTGCACACAATTGTTTATTCTACAATAGTAAAAAAGTAATGGCATTTAGACTTGCAAACTTCCCTGGTCTTTCTTTTTGTTGGGGTTCATTTTCTTTCATTTTTTGACCATCTTTTTATTCTTTTCACCCTTTATTTTTCTTTTAGGGTATATCCTCTTTACATTTTTTAAATTTTTTTATTTTTTACAAATATTGAAAACCTTTGCAACAAGTAAAGGTATGAACATATTACAAAGCTCAACAAGTCAATCATGATATATGACACCTATTGGTATAGGGGCATAACAAGTTCAAATGTAAATTTCCATTAGTTTGTTTCAATTGTAGTGAGATTGATTACTTTTTGTAACAACCCTGGGTTAAAAATCCATGTAATAAATTTAATAAAGGAAAAATAAGAACCAAGGTCATGGGACACTTATTTCAAGTTGAATGTTGGGAAAAACATCCTAGTGTGGGTGTTCATTTGGTTTATTATGGCTAAAGGAAATTTGTAAAGGCAATGGAAAAGGCTTTGGAAAGGAAAGAGGCAATAATTGGCATTTTATTTATGAAAATAAAGGAAATTAGGAGAAAAGGAAGGTGAAGAGTCACAAGTTGTATGTGAAGAGGAAATTGAAGAGAATAGAGGCCTCAATAATAAAAAGGCTTCTGAGGATCATTTCACAACCTTTTTCTAGTTCAATTTTGGAGCTATCTCTCTATTCTCTATACTCTCTCATACTCTTGCACACTTAGAGAATTCTTGAAGCACTCTAGCAATGGAGGAAGGAAGGGAAAAGGAAGGACAAGAAATCAAAGGGAAGCAAATATCAAGCAAGGAAGAGTGGGATCAAGCAACTATAATAGGATTACTTTCAGGTATCGAGTTCCATATATGATTTCTTTGCTATTTTTGTCACGCATGGCACATGCATGTGTGTATTTAGTTCTCTTGTTGTCATTGGCATGGGTCTTCCCAAGTGTGATAGTGGATTTCATCATTTTCTTGCCATTTCTGGATAGCCATGGTGTGATGGGGTTCTCTTACTTGGTTGAGCTAGATTTTCAGATGGTTTCGAAACTAAGTGGGTGGTCTTAATGAAAATCACAAGGCCTAGGAATCCCTTGACCAGCGATGGCGGGATACACAGCAAAGCCTGGTTGTGAACACTCTTGTTGGGCGTAGTGATCCCTTGACTGATATATGGCAAGATTTTGGTAAATCTTGTAGAGTATGTTTATTGTTTGGGCATAGGAATCCCTTGGTGAGATACATCGTAAAACCCAAGAAAGCATTGATTGGTTTTGTTGTGAGTCCCACATTCATGCTTAGAATATGACACGAGGGTGATTGGTTGAAAGAAATATTTGTTTTAGCCCAATCTATGGTTGGGTGGTAAGTGGAATTCCCTGGCTTAGTTTGATTTTTCATATGATAATAAGATCTCTTTTCCTCTTGTGTATTATGTGTAAATATACTTGTTAATATGTATTTGTAATGGTTGTTCTATCATTGTTATTCTTCTGGTCATATGTAGGTTATAAGAATTGTTTATGACAGACTTAAGTTATAGCTCTCATTATGTTTTGATTAGTAAATGAACGAATAATGAATATATAACCTAATAGATGATAATGAAGCTATTATGAGAGGGAATCATTCCTTCTTGAAGATTCTCAGATAAGTATGAATTCGCTATGCTTAGAGGTGTTTATAGGACTTGTAGATTACATGTTCATTATGTGTTTGATGGAATGTTTATCATGGCTAGGCCTTGTCAGCTTAGGTCCTTGTTCAATTTTTTCATTAAAGGCCTTTTGATATTGTTATTTTTCATTTATGTAAGTTTCATGAAGTTCTAGGCATAGGCCTGAGTCTTGGCCCTGAAAACATCGCTAAAAATCTGGGGTCACTAGCACAAAACTGCCTGAAAAAGATAACAGTCATATGGAGGCCTTATTGTGGGAGCTATTATCATTTTCTAATTTTGAAGATTGGCAAGACGAAAGTCACAAAGAACACATCAAACCACTTATGAGTCTAGGCCCTAGCCTTCCTGGACTCAAAGAGGGCTCTTTCTATGTAATTATAATTTAACTTTGGTTACAGTGCTATAATGTTTTAGGCTAGATATTAAAAATGAAATATGTGTTTGTTTGTTTATTCATTTGGTTGGGGAAAAGGTAATTTTCTTAATATTTTCCATTGGGCTATGGAGTCACAGATTGGTTGGTACCATCAATCTTAATAGAGGGTTTGCAGGGCAAGCTAACTATCCTGACTATATCATTTTAAAGCAAAATGATAAATGGAATGATAGATAATGATATCAGTTAGGATTACAAAGCATTTAAGTATTTTGTAATCGTACATCAAAAGAAAACACAGATATTGTAAATACAGATAGCAGTAAGGTGCTCCAACAACACATCTTAAACTATAATTTATGTTTTACAATGAGAAGTGAAAATGCATGGGTAAGCGAACAAAAATACATTAAACACAAAGAGAAAAACATCACCAGGTCAAAACATATCAAGTATCCTACAAAATGTCCTCTTATTGATGCTCTAGCTCAAAATTACAATGCTTCAAATAGAAAAATAGTTCAGATGACTAGGGTCCAACCCCTAATATTCCCAATGCATGGCGTATTTAAACAAAAACTACAAAGATTTTCCTTATACACTTGGAAATCTATTATTTATTACAATGAAGGAAAATTTGACTAATGTAGCTAAAGAGTAGCCACGCTGAGAAGACTGGCACAGGTGTCCCTCCTTTTCTGGAATGTTTTTTCCTGAAGTGTTAGTTGGACTAGAGTGGTTTTGCTGACGTGGCTGGTGCTAACTCAAACATGTAGGATTGCTCTAGTCATCCTTGTCTTGTTCTTCCTGGTAGTCACACAAGTCAGTCCACTCTTCCCCTTCAGGGATCTTGATTTTGATTAATCTTCGGTACACTTCATTAGCATTAGTGTATTTGGCAAAGGCTTGACCAAAAATACATGCTTCAACTCATTTTGAATGTAAATCTAATTGATGGTTGCTTCTAGTAAAGCTTCCCTGTTATGCTGCCTTTGATGTTTGACAGACTTGTAGCATCTGTGGCTATGCCTTCAAGCTTCTAGACATAATCTCCTTTGTCCATGAGTTTGTCATTTATAACAAATAGAGAGGGAAGACCCTTTTGCTGCAGAGGCTGCATTCTGTTTAAAAACTTGTTTACTGTTAATTCTAAAACTTGGCACTCTTCTTTCTGCTGCACATTTAAATTCTTCTTTGTCAGCACCTTCTTGACTTATAGTATAGTCTCTATCATGTCTACCACTCCCAATTCTTCTAGCTCATATTTGTTTCTGGCATTCAGGAACTTGATAATTCTGTTTGTTGTCTCTAGCATATCTCCCAACTCTGTGTTGGTGGTTAAAATGGCTTCTTTGGCTTTTTCTAGCAACTCTTTCTTCTAAAAAACAATTTGGATGCTAGGCCAAATTTCATTCATCCAATCTATAATAACCCTCCCTAGAGTATTCCCAATGGAAGATTCTTTTTCTGACTTTTGAAGCCTCTCAATCAGTGCCTTTGCTCTCTGCATCTCTACCAACTGGTTATCTTCAGCACTTTTGATATGATCTTATAAACCACTAACTTGGGATTCTAGTCTTTTAATTTCTTCATTTTTCAAATTCATACCCTCCATGGATCTTGCCAACTGTTATGTACTACTTCTTGCTCTAGTTGTTGTACCTGCTAGAGTAGTCATGGAGAGGCCTGTGAGAGGAAGGGTCTCCATTGGTGATAGCCATCTGTGCTACTTTTTCCTTTTCATGCACCATCTTTTCCATCTCTGTCTCCATCTGTTTTATTTGGATGGATTGTTCTACTATCAACTTCATCATGTTAGCTTTTACACTCTCTGTTTCCTCTATTTCCTTGGTCAGTGGGTCATGTGTAGCAGAAAATTTGAGTTGCTTCTTCAGAGTTGCAATGTCTAGCTCTTTCTTCTTTATCACTTCTTTAGCTGTCTTGGTATCTGAGGGGTCATACCCAGTTTTTATTATTAATTCTTCCAAATACTTAATCTTGGTGTCCTTTTCTAATGATGAAATTTTCTCTATCTTCAACTGAGACTGAGCATTTGAAAGTGCTACTTACATTTTAAATAAGTTCATGGAAGTACTGGTCAAAGTAGAGGATATCATTTCACCTTTTAGCTTGTGCATCTCTAGCTGATCAATTGGATGCACATTTTTGACATCAAACTCAAATGAAGTCTGCTTGTAGTCTACTAGAGTTTTAGGCTCTGATGTTTGTGCCTCCAAAAATTCCATATGCATCTTGCCCTTCTCTACGTCAAAGGCAAAGAGAATTCTTCCTTGTGCAGTTGCACTCTGCTTCCAAAACTGAGCATAAGTGCTCTTCTTGAGCATTTCATTCCTAATTTTGATTTCCCTGAAGGTATCAAATACAATTTCTTCTTTCACCTTAGTCACCTTTGTAGATGAGGACACTTGGAGATTTTTTTGTCTTTCTGAAGTTGGAGTAGAAGGAAATGATTGTCCTCCATCTGGTGAAGAATCTTGAATATCAATTATCTTCATCACTATCTGTGGTGGTGATCCTTTATCTATACCCATGTGTTGTTTTCTAGCTTTCTTTATGTACTTCAATCAGAACTCTTTTATGGACATATCAGTTCCTGGTGACTGTTCTTCTCTGGATCTTTTCCCTATTATTCCTTGCTCTAGATCTTTTCCCTTTTCAAACCTTTCTTTAGTAGTTCGTTTCTCCTGTGACCTTGGGGTTTGTGCATTGGATGAGGATATTACCTACTCCTCGGCCTCCTGTAATGTATCTGGCACTCACTCTGTTTGATTCATTTATTTTTTGATTTCATGTCTTTAAGTGTGGATGTAGGCCATGGATTTATTTTTCACCCTCTTCTTAGAAATAATTCCCCAAGGGTCATAAGACCAAGTGAAGCTATGGGTGAAATTCATCTCTCTTAGTCTTTTATCTGCCTCTTCTCCTGTAGCTCTGCTATTGCAAATGATGGGACCAATTTGGGACTTGATCCTGAATTGGGATTTCTTCTTGGCTGTTACAAAATGCATCTCATCTGCACTGATCATCTGCCTAATATACTCTAATGCAAAGATCCTCATGGGGAGGAACTTTGGCAGCTTGTAGGGGGCCAATTCACAACCATACACTCTTATTTCAGTGTAGTTTTGGTACAAGTACCAATCACCAGTTCTGGCTTGATAAGACACCTGCATAATTATTTTTATGTCTTCACTTATCCTTGGTTCTGTCGTTCCACTGAAGAGGCTCATTGTTGGGTGTACAAACATTTCCACAAATGTCTTGTATCTGAAATCCTTTTGATCTTTCATAACCAAGGTTGTCCAAAATATCACTGATTGAGGCTCGCCTTCATCATTAATTTTTCTCAATGAAAACTGAAACCTGTTTTCCTAAAAATACACAAACATGTAAACCAACACTAAGGAATAATGAAAAAACTTCTTCTATGAAAAGGTTGACAAGTTGTTCATGAATTACATCTGCTAGAAACTGGCTGAATTTGAAAATGATTGAGGGCTTGGATTTAGTGGAGAGGATAAATAGGAAAGCTATAATAGCTTCATCAAGCCACTAATCAAAACAATAGCCAAGTAGGTAGGAAAAAACTGAGGCAATATGTCTGGTTCTATCATAGAATACATATGAAGAATAAGGAGGGTTTTTGCCTAGTAGAGGTGTGTTCTCGGACATGAAAAGCTCTATTGTTTTAGCTCTTTCGGAGAAATCTAGTTTTTGCTACATTTCAATCAAAACTTCATGTGAAAAAGGAACAAATCCTTTAATAACTGGAGCATGCATCATCTGCATGATTGATTGAGCATCAATTGTGAATAAATATGTCCTGTTGGGACCATCACTTCTCTTTGCTATTGGTTGTAACATGAATGAGACTTCCTGATCAGTTCTAGACAACTCTATGTTTTAGGGAATATATAGAAAGGTAGGTTGGTGTCCCACAGGCCTATGTCATCCATTTCCTCCATGCATTTGTCCTCCCACCAACAATATACATTAAACATATCAAATTCTGAGAGGGTTTCATGGATCCTGAAATCCCTGTCAGCGAATGGTAAATGATCTAAATCTAGTGGTGGGTGCACCATTGGGTTAAATATTTCTGGTTCTTTCTGCTTAGGTGCCATTGTTGTCTACTCTGTAACCTGAAAATAATGGAAGAAGTGGGATTTCTAGTGAGGGAGAAAGAAAGAGTTTTGAACAGAAATGGGATTCAAGAATAGGAATTGATAATCACTGTAGGGATTGATGATCAATGCTTCAATTGAGGATCACTGTAGGAATTGAGTAGTCCTAGAATGTGTTGTTGTTCACTTGCTCTACTTTGTGTTCTCTACAATAGATGAATGGAGCGGGACGAAGCGCCTGCAAATGAGTTATAACATTTAAAGTTTGAACTCGGTGCGACTTTGCTGATTTTATGATTGAAATTAGGCTGTTGTATTGGCTTAATTTGGTGTGGGTCCATTAGCTAATGGCCTGAACTCATTTATGTCTCAACGGTAGGAATGGGGATGATTGGACGGATGGGACGGTTTGGCACGGTGAGGTGGTGAGTGTTCGACGGTCGCTTGGGTGAGTGGTTTAGCTGATACCGAATACAACTTTTCAGGGGGCCTGCAGAGTGGTAGGTGGTATGAGAGGGGGGTGCAAACTCATGAGAACATGACACATAGGGGAGCGGAAACCACTGACTTCGACCCCCCTCGAGATTAAACTTTTGGACAGGGGGGGGGGAGGGGGGGGGCGGGGGGAAGAGACATGGGCCATTCGATCGGGCGGAGTGAGTGGAGATGAGGGGAAATATGATGGGTAGGTTAATGATGACGTGATGGGTGAGTGTGTGGTGGGGTCGGGTTATGAATGGGGGCGGACCATAGGAATATGAACGAGTAAATGAATAAGGTTTAAGGGGGGGGGGGGATGATTATTAAAGTGCGATAAGACACTTTTCCTTATAAATACTACTATCTGACCTTAGAAAGATCAAATTTTCTTCAAACCTTAGGAAATATCTTCCCATTTTTAAGAAGGTCCTATGATACCCCTTCCTTATTCTCTGATTCTACCTACCCTTATTTTCTATCCTCGAATTTTTTTTTCTTTCATTGTTTTTTTTCTTTTTCATCTCTTTTCTTCGAAGATATAACCTACTCTATCACTTATTTCTCCTCTTTGGTCCAGATTAAAAAATTGGACCAAATTCCATTTCTACCTAGCTACTGATTTGCCAAGATTTAACTATTTGGCAACTCTTTATTTTCTAACCTATCAACATAAATTGAAATTTTTTCAATCATGCTTAAAATGTATGATTTGAACAATCTTTGGGGCTTTCTTTTTCTTCTTATTTATCTCTTTTTTTTTATATGCCCTCTTTTCATTTCTTTTTCCTCTTTTTTTAATGAAATCAATTAAAAATTGAAATCTATGGATAATTTGAAACCTGCAAACTGCGAAATGATTAATCACCTTGAGATCCTATATATTATAGGACCCTAACAGTGGCTCCAGCTGGGGATGACACTCCTCAGCTTGAAGTGCCAAGAACACATGACCAGTAGCCTTGAGTCTTTCAAACCTGTTTTGTCTTAAATATGATTTCTTTTATCAAATAAACTAATCAAAAAACCCTGGAACTTGTGATATTTACAATGGAGTGAGGAGATTCCTATGCTTATGAGAAATAATGTTTCAGCATCCTGCCACTGACAGGATCTCCTGATAATTTTGTTCCATCCAATTCTTCGAGAAAAAATGCATTATTTCCTCATAAAGCTGAAATTATATATGTACCCTTCCAAAGATTCTCAAATTTACCATGTTTTCCTTTGTCTTCTCTTCTTCAGTCCCACTTTAACACTTTGCCTCCCATGTTGAAACCATCAACCTTGGTTCTTTTGTAAAAAAAATTCTTTACATTTTCTTGGACAACCTGAGTTCTATTGTAAACTTCTTCTCTAGATTGTTGTAATTAAATGGTCTGATATATCCTCCTTTGGATATCGTTAGGTTCACCTTGTATCTGCTGGATGATCTTCATAACTGGTAGTCCCATGGAAGTAGGAAATACTACATCTATACCATAAACCAACTGAAATGGGGACATGCTAATTGATTTTTTTGTAGTCAATTTGTCAGCCCATAATGCATAGATCAATTTGTTGTGCCATGACTTCTTACTATCCTCCAATATCTTCTTAATGATGTTCACCAAAATTTTATTAGAAGATTCAGCTAACTCATTACCTTGAGGGTAATAAGCAGTTGAATGTCCCAAGGAGATATGATATTTGTGACAAAAATCCACCATCTTTTTTTACTTGAAAGCTGCAGCATTATTAGTGATCATTTTCCTAGGACATCCAAATCTAGAAAGGATATTGTTTTCTAGGAACTTTATCATGATAGAGTCGGCAACAACTCTTGAAGGAATGGCTTCTATCCATTTAGTAAAATAATCAGTGGCAATTAGGATCCATTTATGTTGGGCAGAGGATGGAGGATGAATTTCACCAATGAAATCCAGTACCCATTGCTGGAAAGGGCTTTCAACAGAGATGGGTTTCAAAGGCAAGGGTAACAATTTTCTCTTTTCTTCAAAAAGTTGGAATTTGTGGCAAGTGGTTACTATCTTATGGATGTCTGGGAATAGTGTAGGCCAATAATAACCAGCTCTAAGGATTTTATTTCCAGTTTCCTTCCAATAAAGATGGCCTCCATAGTCACCTTCATGGAATTCCTACATAACTTTGTCAGCCTTATCCTTTAACAAACATCTGAGTAAAACACTGCCGACATCTTTCCAATACAATATATCATCAACAATACAAAATTTGGCAGCTTTTAATTTGAGAAATCTAGCTTTTGTTTTGGATAATCTAGGAGGAGCATTCAAATTAAAAAGAACATATAAAAGGTCTGCATACCAGGGAGAATTTAAATATGCCTCATCTATGGGTGGAGTCACCAGTTCCTCAAGATCATCCAAAGCAATCACCATGTTGATGTCTAAAGCATTGAAATTTGATTCAACCATTAATTTGGCTAATCCCTGTCCTTTGATGAACTTGGTGGGCTTGATTTCTATATCATATTCCAATATCACAGCTATCCATTTTCCTCTCTTCCCATCTGGTCCATTTTGAGTGAGAATGTCTTTTACCACTACATTGGGCACATAAGCAATTATATGAGAATGTAAAACATAAACCCTAAAATCTTTGATTGCTTTGATTAAAGAAAATGTGTGTTTTTCCATGATATTGTACTTCAAAGAAGCATCTCTCAGAGCTTTTCTAAAGAATGATATTGGTTGTTCATGACCATCATTATTTTTCTGTAATAACACAACAACAATAGTATGTTCAGATGCAAAAGAAAATATTATGAAATCCTTGGTGAAATCTTAGCTGATTAAAATTGGGGCTTGTGTTAATGCGTGTTTAACTAAGTCAAAAGATTGCTTAGCTTCCACATTCCATTTGATTTATGTATCCTTTTTAAGCATGTTTTTTATATTCTTGAGTAGTTCATCCAAATTTGGTATAAATCTTCTCAAAAAAATTATTTTCTGAATAAAAGACTGAAGTTCTTTCATGTTTCTTGGATGAACGATTTTTAGGATGCCTTCAATCCTACTAGGGTCAATCCTGATTCCATGTTTGGATATGATATGGCCTAAAAGCTTTCCTTCTTCAAGGCCAAACAGTGATTTCTTAGGATTAAATGAAATACCAAACTTTCTGCACTTTTCAAATACCTTTCTTGATGCGCTAAGTGTTCTTCATCAGTTTTTGAAAATATTGTGCTGTCATCGAGATCAATTACAATGAAATATCCAATCTCTTCTGAGAAAGAAATGTCCATTACTCTCTGAAAAGTGGCACCTGCATTCATTAATCCAAAAGGATTTTTAACATTCATAAAAGTTCCCAAAGGGATAGTGAAATCATTTTTATCTTGATCATCAGGATGTACTAAGACTTGATTGTATCATGAGAAACCATCTAACAAGGAAATCCTGCTAGAACCCACTATCCTTTGCAATATATGGTCCATCTTTGGTAAGGGATAGTTGTACTTGAGAGAAACCTTGTTTAAATTTCTAAAGTCAATGCAAAATCTTATTTCACCACTTTTCTTTCTTGTAGGAACTATGTTGCATGCCCATTTAGAATATCTTATCGAGACTATGATCTTAGCATCATACAACTTCTTGGTTTCCTTTTCAACCAAAGGCATCAAAACAAGGTTTATCCTACATAGATTCTGTTTGAATGGCTTTTCATCTTCTTTGAGTGCAATTTTGTGTTGTATAATGCTAGTGTCATAAACTTTCAAATCTTCATAACTCCAGGAAAACACATCTATGAATTCTTGGAATAGAGCTATATATTTTATTTTAGCCATGAGGGATAGTGATTTTAACAGTTTTATGATTCCATTCAATTCACTACCTATATTTCATTCTTCTATATTTGTTCTTGTAGGTTCTATTTTTGGTCTTCCAGCAACATCATTAAAAAAAAATAGTTCTTCTAAAGGAGCAAGTCCTCTAGGGAGAACATTATATTTAAGTTGTCGTACTTTAAATTCTTATTTTTCTGGGTCATTATGTATTTCAATTTTTTGTATAGTTTTATTCACAGGAAATTTCTCCTCATATACAACAATTTGTTCTAAATCAGTATGTACATCAACTTGATTGTCTATTTCACTTTCCAAATCTATGCAGCAATCTTCAAATTCATCTTTTGATTGTAAAAATCTTTCAATCTATTTGTCGTTCCCAAAAACTAGCCAGTATCTCATGTTATTAGGCACTGCAGGGCGATGTTTCACTTCAACTATGTATTGTTTGTTTAGATGAGGTAATTTTCAAGTGTTGGCTAAGAAATCTAGTCCTTTGGCCAAAGTATTATGGAGCCTGGGGATAACACCAAGGTCATACTCTTCAAATGTTTTTAGGAAATCTATAACAAAATTTCGATATTCTCTCAATCTAGGGTGTTTAGCCAAATATTGTCCCTTGATTTGTCTAATGATAAGCTCAGAGTCTCCCTGGACAGAAATCCTTTTTGCACCTTGTTGGATACCTATACCAATAGGTTTCATATTTCATGATTGGCAAATTCAAATGCCAAATATGCTCTGCTTTGCTGATACAAAGATCCCATATTTCCAAGAGAAGACAAGGTGTGTACATAGCTTCATGTTTAATAAATTTTGATGGATGGTCCAACAGTCTAATCTGGATCATGCCATGTTTCAATTTTCTGTTGTAGAATAGAGAAAGAAGTCTGTCCAAACTGTTTAATCTTGGCAGACCAATAGTTACGCAGAGAAACTAAGGTTCCCAACTGCTTAATCTGGGGCCTTGGAAGCAATAAGGGTAGTGCTAGATAGGCAATCAAAAGAAAAAGCCAAATGGAAAAGAAAATGCACATAAGGGTCTGCAAGTCCAAGTGCACCCTCCAAGAAGAAACAAAAAATGCTAGGCAAGTAGATGGGTAGGTAGATGGGGTTGCAGAAGTGGTATTCCTTTCAAACTGAATCTTGCTGGTCAATATAAGGAAAAGACCACAATGGAGCATGTCTAACTTCCCTTTTTCTTGTTTTACACTCATTACTAACATCCCTACACCAGTTGTGTTTATGAAAGAATTCAAGGTTTTATGTTGGTTCTTGTTTCCTTTAAGAGCCACATTTCATGTGCAAAATTCTTTTCATTTTGATCTACTCCCTAAGCTAAGTTGTTCTCAAATAAACTTAGTGATATCACTCCTTATTCACCTTCTCCCTCCATATTAACCCCTAACTTCTATTATCTAATTCCCTATGTCACCCTTTCCCTACTATTATACCATGGTGTATAAACCCCAAGCATTCTATAAATATCCCCCCCCTTGGCATTATAGCCATATGTTCACTACTAGGGAATCAAATTGACATCTGGTCAGTTTAAGAACCCAAGCCTTCCCTCGTTTCCTCCTTCAGAAATCATTTAACCCTTTCAACCCTTCATTTGCCTAACAAACCATGCAAATTTGCCGATATTCTAAAGGTCCCGCCGAGCACGAATCCCATAAAAAATATATTGTTTATTGCCCGCCCGACGCCGTATCGTCTGGACAAGTCATCGACCCGTCGACCATCCGATCGGGCGCTTTTCATCCAACGGCTCACATAGATATCGGACCGGCCCCGACATCCGAAAGATAGCGTCCGATATCTGTCAGAGGGTGACGTCAGGCCTCGGCCACGCGTCGGCCCCACAGCGTATCAGAGCCCCCTCTGACAACTCCACTTCCGTATCAAAAGCGGTGCGATATCATACCGCCTGTGGTTTCCGGTTTCCGCCAACCCGCTTGCCAACGTCACTGCCAACATCACTGCTACGTCATCGCCGCGTCCGCGCCCCTGTCCGCCATTGCTCCACCTGTCTGCCACCTCACCATCCCCGTGGACCACTCACAAGCCGCCACGTCACCTGATGATGTCATGCTAATGTCATCCGACCCTAACCCCACCCGATGACGTCATGCTGACATCATCCGAAAAAGGCGCCAATGTTCCAAAAAATCCATATTTTGGCCAAATTTTCGTGTTTTTTGCACTTTTTGCATAAACGTCTGTTGCGTCTTCTACATGTATTTTACGACCAAATTCACGCCAACCTGCTGAATTCAACCTGGAGACCATCGGCGTGCCAACCCACCTGCATTTGTGACCCATACTGTCAGTTTACCAGGTATTTATCCCTGCGAATCCTCTCTGCGCCAGGTTTTGTCTACAAATCGACTATATTCACTTAAAACACAAAAAAAACACATAATTCACTGGCAAATCCCCTGCGCCCAGTTCCCAATTGAAGTTGAAAGGTCGAAATTCACTGGCTAAGCCTTGTTACCAAAGCTTTCACAAAAACCTGCATTTTGTTCGCGCAGCCGTGAACAGGGAAACCGAACCTACACCTAATTACTAAGAAAGAGTCTGTTAAAGACAAGTATTTGCCTTCTTTAGTGCTGTGTGCAGTATTTCAATTGCTGCCATTGACCCTTCTGCCCTCTGTTTCTCAATTCACCTCTTCTTCCAAGAAATACTCTTTTCTATTACTCAGCATAGTAACACTAATTTACATACAAAACAGAGTTCATAAGTAACCATGGATACACCAGTAGCACCTGTGGCCCTCAATATTGCCCCTTTGAATGCCCCTTAGAGAGAATTGGAGTGGCAGGCGTTAGCAGATTTGGATTATGAAATCTCAAAGGAATTCCTAATAAAAAGCAAGTTCCACCTCCACCTGCTAAATGAATTAAAGGCCAAGCATGAGGCTGGAACATATGTGTTGGGCATTTGGGATTCCTTCCTCCCAATCTTCAAGCTTTCTCAGGTCAATCAATTTCCTGACCTAATTCACCTATGTGCTGAAGGTTATGATCCTACTCAGAGAGTTGTGCTTGACCCCTCAGGCTCAGTTGTTTTCTATATTACCCCTGCGACCATCAGAGAGATGCTGCAATTCAAGACTGAGAAGAAATTGGTTCCTTTGTCCTTGTTTGATTTGATAAATCAAGGAGCTAAGATAACAGAGGCTCAGATCACGAAACTGAACCAATTATATATTAAATCTAATACTGTACAGTACCCCCCCATCTTGCATGTTTACCTCAACCCATTGGGCAGGGACCTTGCAGATATGATCAGTCCCATCTTGGGTTATAACTCAATTGAGTATCTTGATGAAACTGTACTGGTAATGATGCTCATGTTTTCCCCTAGCAAAACTCCAATCTGCTATGACTATGCCACCTACATATCAGACAAAATGCGTGAGCAATTGATGAACCTATCAAGGGAAAGGGTGTTCAGATACTCCTCCTACATCTACCACTTGATTCTATACTATCAACATGAGAAATTTTCTTTTGATATGAAAAGAGTGGATGCACAAGGAAATCCAAGGTCAGTAGTGTATTGGACCTTAGTTTTTCACTGCAAAGCCTATTCTACATACACTTACTGTGAGTTTATAGACCTTTTTATCCACCCAGCCATGTCTCTGTTCCTGAGCTCATCTCCTCCAAGACTAACTGATGAGATGCAGAGGATCCTTCAGTTGTCCAAGGTCTACAGCATTGGGGATTGGTATTTTTACCAAAACTAAACCATTATTCGAATATATGGTTGTGAGTTACCCCCATACAGACTGCCCAAATATGTGCCCATGAGATTGTTTGCCCTTGAATACTTCAGGCAGTTTGGGAATGCTGATGTAAAGAACTTTTCAAGCAAAGGCAAGAAAGCACAGCTGAAGGTAAAAGACCAACTGGGCCACTTTGTTTTGAACAAAAGGGAGGAAGGCTGGCAAGAGGCAGACAGAATGCTAGAAGGCCTTGGCCTAAAGACCAGTTTCCTCTAGAAACCTTATGACCCCAATCACTTCATAACCTTAAGAAGGGTCAAAT
>APFE031400969.1:0-31745 GCA_000404065.3 Pinus taeda
ACTCTGGGACAGAGCGCTAATGGCGCGCCCTTTCAATAGGATTTTCCCCATTGGCACGGGCATAACACAGTGGACCAGCGCTAATGTAAAAAGGGCTGTTTTTAAGGGCAAAGAGCAGGAGATGTCTTCAGGGCATATGTAGCTCATGTTCAGAGGTGAATGATGCAAGTGGTTTCAAGTCTTGTCACTTCTCACAAGTCCCGGAATGAGTCCTCCAAGATGCAGGAGAGTGGTTACAGGGACAGTGACAAATGGTGACAAATTACTGTGTAACAAGGCCTATATTAGATCTCAACATTTTGAATGGTCGTTTCAACACTATACCACTGCTCCATTGTGAGGAAATGATGTCATCCTCGCACAAAACTTTGAAATCTATGAAAGATATTCCATATCTACTCAAGATTTCGGCGTTCAGGTTATATATCAACATTGGATGATTGGACAACAATGTCAAAGAGTATGAGTTCCATTTTACATACAAGCAAAAAAAATTAAATTGGGATTTCAGAAAGATAACATGAGGATGCAGGGATGTTCAATTTGAATATTGTAAGATAGGCTTTTAAATGCATTACAATTGAGCTTGTCCATATCTATGAAGTTTGAACTGATAAATGGAGTCTTTGACTTTAATCAAAGCAATAGAAACAAATATAGAATAATGATTGCATCCCACATTTGTCTAGAGTTGGATGAATTGAAGGAAATATATGAGGGCTCCCTTGAGGAGATTTTAAAACTTGAACTAAAATGCCTCCCATTCCAAGCTAATAATACAAAACACGGGTCCATTCTGTATATACCTCAAATTGGTTATCAATTGTGCCTTTCTAGACTTAAACTTGACGATAGTGAATTGGAAAACCTTAAAGACATGAAGTTTTCTTATGTAGGTGAAAAGGAACACCATGAAGCATACTTTTATTGTACTTCAAAGACAAAAGAGTTAGATCTTCTTCTAGGAGACATCTATCATAAAATGTTAGATATAGAAAGACTCATAGTAAGATATTTGGAATTGCAGCTTTAGCCTTTCTTAATGCATTTTCATATGATATCAAAGTTCGTTGGGGAGCTAGACTGCATGCTCTCATTGTCATTAGCTGCACATCAGTACATGTATGTAAGGCCAATGCTCACTGTAGAGGATGTACTTGAGATATTAAAAAAAAAACTCATTTTTTTTTGGAATAATTCCTTCTCCCTCTCAGAAACCCTTGCAAGCATTTAAACCCTCACTATATATAATGTTGATGGCACTATTTTCCCTGTGATCAATAGGTCAATACATAAAAAATTGGAGACTAAGGAATCTAATCTATCCTGGGCTGGTTTCCTCCGTCTACTAAAGAGGGCAAACCCAAACTTTGGTTGCATTACCCTTCATTTGTAAAACAAATTGGATGGAAGGTGAAAATCACACTTCTTGCAACTCACATAGTTTTCAAGGCATAGCATATTGTTGCATGAAGAGCATGCCTAACATTATAGAATATCAGGTACTTGTACCCTTTTTGTCAAATGACCCAACCCTCCTTGAATAATGTTGTATTGGGCTTCACCAAAATCATACACTTCTACATACATGTGTTCTCTCAAAGGAGTACAAGTTATTTCTAGATGGAACTCAATCAATAGCCATTGGATCAGTGGTTTTACCATATCTACATGAATTCAAACCAATTATTCTTCAATCTAGTGCTTTGGATGCAACCCCAACTTAGTTTGGGCATGGAAACCCTTACACCCAAAATACCAAAGAAATGAATTCACTGGATATCGACACGTATAGTTTCATCATGGTTAAATTGGGAATAAAATATTTTAGCTTTCTTTGGAGCCTTTGAATACTTATTTTGTGTGACCAATACCATGCAAAATCCTTACGATCCTCTAGTTCCTGCATCTACATTATAAATGGAAAACTAGATCAAGATATCCATACAAATGTAGACTCTAGGTTGCTCTCAAAACAAGACTTTTATGACAAAGAGATGATTTCCTACAAATTATTTCTATATCTCTTGCAAATTCTTATATGGGTAGTCACTTTACTATTATTAATCTTGGAACGGGTTCTCAAGTTTTATCTGGATGATCGCATAAACAATGAAATCTTTTTATTTATTGCACCTGAATTTTTTCTATACTGCAACATTTTTGGAAATGATAACTCTGATATTCCTAATCATGGCGATCTAATAGCTACCTTTTCAATAATTTCCTGAAGCCTTGAGTATTGGTTGGCTCATAGGTTGTTATGTTGAAAGGTCCCAAACAACAGGTTGAAGCATGCTATGCTTTTGAACAAGTGTTTGGAATTTTTGAATAAACAAGAGAATTTGGTGGTTTGTGAATGTGCTCATGAGAAACTCAAATCCATGATGAACACGGAGAGTGATGTGCAAGTTTGTGCTGCTGGCGAGCTTCTTGCTATGCTACAACAAGAGATGCTTGTCAAAACTATTGAAATGAAGAAATATGACACCACACCAATAAAATTTGACAAGGTTTCATAGATCTCATTAAATTTTTTTATGAAAAATGATGCTATAGGTTATGGTGCCTTGCAATCTTTTCAAGTTGATAAGCATCCAAGAAGCATGCACATTGGCAAAGAAAAGGAGGGACTTTTGTTATTTGGCATGTTTAACAACCGTGTCATTGTCATCGACTATCGTCTTTTAAGGACTTGATTCTTAATCCCTATATAAGATTTCAACATTTTGAATGGTCATATCAACACTATACCACTCCTCCATCATTATGACGAAATGATGTCATCCCCACACAACACTTTGAAATATGTGAAAGATATTCCACATCTACTCAAGATTTCAATGTTCAGGTTATCTGTCAACATTGGATGATTGAACAGAAATGTCGAAGATTATGAGTTCCATTTCACATACAAGGAAATTTTTTTGAAATTGGGATTTTAGAAAGAAATCATGATCATGCAGGAATGTTCAATTTGAATATTGTAAGATAAACCTTTACATCCATTACAAATGAGCTTATCCAAATCTATGAAGTTTGAACTGATAAATGGAGTCTTTGACTTTAATCAAAGCAATAGAAACAAATATAGAATGATGATTGCATTCGGCATTTGTCTAGAGCTGGATGAATTGAAGGAAATATACGAGGGCTTTCTTGAGGATATTTCAGTACTTGAGCTAAAATTCCTCCCATGCCAAGCTAATAATCCCAAACATGGGTCCGTTGTGTATATACCCTAAATTGGCTATCAATTGTGCCTTTCCGGACTAAAACTCGATGATAGTGAATTGGAAAATATTAAAGACATAAAGTTTGCTTGTGCAGGTGAAAAGGATCATTAGGAAGAATACTTTTATTGTACTTCAAAGACAAAATAGTTAGATATTCTTCTAGGAGACATCTATCATAAAATGTTAGATATGGAAAGACCCATAATAAGCGATTTAGAATTGCAGCTTTAGCCTTTCTTAATGCAATTTCATATGACATCAATGTTCATTGGGGAGTTGGATTACATCCTCTCTTTGGAATTAGTTGCACACTAGTACATGTATGTCAAGCTGGTGCTCACTGTAGAGGATGCATTTGAGATAAAGAAAAAAGAAAAGCACTCATTTTTTGTAGGGAATAAAGCTTTCTCCCTGTCAGAAACCCTGTAAGTGTTGGCATCCTATGTGCATAGAATTTTTCTGGCACTATTGTCCCTATGATCAGAAGGTCAATACATAAAAAATTGGAGACTAAGGAATCTAATTTATCTTGGGCTAGTTTCCTCTATGTGCTAAGGAGGGTAGACTCAAACTTTGGTTGCATCACCATTGCTAACATCTAGAGGCCTTTATTACCCTTCATTTGTAAAACAGATTGGATGTAAGGTGAAAATAATACTTCTTGCACCTCACCTAGTTTTCAAGGAATATGCATATTGTTGCATGAAGGGAAAGCCTGACATTACAAAATATCAGGCATTTGTACCATTTTCGTCAAATGACCCAACCTGCCTTGAACAATGTTGAATTGGGCTTCTCCAAAATCATACACTTCTACATACGTGTGCACTCTCAAAGGAGTACAAGGTATTTCTAGATGGCACTCAATCAATAGCCATTGGATCAATTGTTCTACCATGTCTACATGAAGTCAGACCAATTATTCTTCAATCTAGTGCTTTGGATACAACCCCAACGAAGTTTGGGCATCGAAACACTTACACCAAAAATACCAAAGAAATGAATTGACTAGATACCAGCATGTCTAGTTGCATTTTAGTTTTTTTTAGGGGTTTGCAATATTGATTTTCTGCAAGCAATATCATGCAAAATCTTTACCATCTTCTAGCTCCTGCATCTACATTGTAAATGGGAAATTAGCTGAAGACGTAGATGCAAATGTAGACTCTAGGATGCTCTCAAAAAAAGACTTTTATGGCAATGATATGTTTTCCTACAAATTTTGTCTAGAGCTCTTGTAGATGGTCATATGGGTAGGACACTTTAGTCTTATCAATATTGGAATAGGTACTCAAGTTTTCCCTGGATGATCACATAAACACATAAATCTTTTTATTTATTGCACCTGAAATTTGTATGAGTTGCAAAATTTTTGGAAATGATAACTCTGATATTATGGTGATCTAATAGCTAGCTTTTTAGGAATTGCTGGAAGCCTTGATTATTGGTTGGCTCACAGGTTGTTACTATCAAAGGTCCCAAATAGTAGATGGAAGCATGTTAAGCATTTGAACAAGCATTTGGAATTTTTTAATGAACAAGAGCATTTGGTGGTTTGTGCATGTGCTCATGAACAAATCAATTCCATGATGAACACTGAAAGTGATGTGAAAGTTCATGCTGTTGGGGACCTTCTTGCTAGGCTACAATAATAGATTCTTGTCAACATTATTGAAATGAAGGAATATGGCACTGCACTAATAAAATTTGAGAGAGTTTCAAAGATCTCATTAAATTTTTTTCTGAAAGTTGATGCCACAGGTTATGATGCCTTGCGAAATGTTCAAGTTGATAAGCATCCAAGCAGCATGAGCATTGGCAAAGCAAAGGAAGGATTTTTATTATTTGGCATGTTTAACAACTGTGTCATTGTCATCAGTTGATGTCTTTTAAGGACTTGGCTCTTAAGGCCTGTATTAGATCTCAACATTTTGAATGGTCATCTCAACACTATACCGCTGCACCGTCACTGTGATGAAATGATGCTAGCCCTAAACAACACTATGAAAAATTTGAAAGATATTCCCCATCTACTCAAGATTTCAGTGTATAGGTTACCTATCAACATTGGATGGTTGGACAACAATGTCAAAGAGTATGAGTTCCATTTTAAATACAAGGAAAATTTTTGAAATTGGGATTTCAGAAAGATAGCATGAACATACAGGAATTTTCAATTGGAATATTGTAAGATAGACTTTTAAATGCATTACAATTGAGCTTTTCCATATCTATGAAGTTTGAACTGATAAAGGGAGTCTTTGACTTTAATCAAAGAAATAGGAACAAATACAGAATGATGATTGCATCAAGGATTTGTCTAGAGTTGGATGAATTGAAGTAAATATACGAGGGCTTTCTTGAGGAGGTTTCAGCACTTGAGCTAAAATGCCTCCCATGCCAAGCTAATAATCCCAAACACAAGTCCATTGTGTATATACCTCAAATTGGTTATCAATTGTGCCTTTTTGGACTAAAACTCAATGATAGTGAATTGGAAAATCTTAAAGACATGGAATTTGCTTATGGAGGTGAAAAGGAACATCAGAAAGCAAACTTTTATCGTACTTAAAAGACAAAAGAGTTGGATCTTCTTCTAGGAGACATCTATCCTAAAATGTTAGATATGGAAATACTCATAATAAGATATTTGGAATTGCAGTTTTAGCCTCTCAGTGCATTTTCATATGACATCAAAGTTTTTTGGGGAGCTAGAATGCATGCCCTTGTTGGCATTAGTTGCAAACCAGTACATGTATGTCAGGTGAGTGCTCACTGTGAAGGATGCACTTGAGATAAAAAAATGAAATCTCTCATTTTTTGTAGGGAATAATGCCTTCTCCCTCTCATAAACTCCTCCAAGCATTGACAACCTTCCTATACAGAATGTTGATGGCACTATTGTTCCTGTGATCAAAAGGTCAACATAGAAAAAATTGGAGACTAAGGAATCTAATCTATCCTAGACTGGTTATGTCGAGATTTCTTACTGCAGAAAACCATCAGACAATGAAGAAGGGGATCCTATTAAGTTTAGCATTGGAGTATTAGAAAATAGCATGGCAACAAAAGAAGTGGAAGATGTCAAACATAATGTCACATAGGAAAATGTCACAAATAGTTTGATAGTACCAAACCCATATGTCTGAATTAATGGAAACTTGGAGTTAATGATGATCATCCATATATGCTCAATCAAATAAGCCTAGATTATTTATGTCGTGATGCACTTTCATGTGCTATACTACAAAAGTAACTTTCTATCAAGACAATATCAACACCTATATCTACGCAATCTTGAGAAGAGTCCTAGAAATCCACAATAAAAGAGGTTGTGGCTACAAAACATTACATGTTGGCTAGGCCCTCACAATATATGTGGAGTCTTTTGCAATACAAAAGTTGATTCAAAACTTGTTCACATAGTAAATTTAGGAAATTATATTTGTACTATTTTTTAAAATTTTGTTATTACTATACTCCTATGTCTGACTAGTTACTTTGCAATGCATTTAAAGTAGCCTTTCATTTACACATTAATTATCGTGTCATGCCATTTCCCAGTTTCTGAGAAATTTGTAAGTGGAATTTTTAAACATGTGCCATTTCCCAATACCAAATGCACTTTTTGATTCCCAATGGTAAGAATCACATTAAGTGGCAATGTTTTGTTGTTGAATTTTCTTTGTTTGGTGAAGTGCAGACCTTAAAAGAGTATATATGGTGGTTGTCCATTCTTCCCAACCCAAATTGTCCTACAATGATATTGTACCACCACTTGATTATATAAATAAGTTGTAATCAGTCCTATACCACAAAGATGACACCATAGTTCATGGTTTTACGACTCATTCTAACCGAAATTATATCAAATGATAGAACATAGTCATAGGTTGAAGTACTTTGTCCACTTAAAAAGCATATGATACTAGCCAATAGGAAGGAAATTCAATAGCGAGGTCGATGGAATGCTATGCCACCACTATTGTTCCATTCCTTTAATGCTCTCAATAAATTCCTATCTGATTTTCTTGAGAAGGGCCATTTCACAGGAAAGGGGCAAGCAAACTTTAGGAAAGATTATCAGACCATTTTGCACATATCTTGGTCTTCACTCTCAAAAAGAATTTCCATTTTTTTTACTAGAATAACTTCCCATTACCTCAGAGGACAACACTCTAATTACTAAATGAGAGTTACAAAAATACTCAGACACATTAGAGGACAAATCATGCTAAAATACATGTACCTATAGAAGTCGGTTCTTTAAATAGAGAAAATGTTCCTTCCATGTTTTCGACAAATAATGTAACTTCTCACTACCTACAAAGACAATACTCTAATTACTAAAGGGAAGTTACAAAACCACTTGGACACATTAGAGGATAAAAAATATAAAAAGACATGTCTTTTTATATCATTGTTCTCCTTCAACAACCATAGTAAGTGACTAAATGTTGACAAGCTTAAAAAAATCCCAGCAAACTGCAGCATCTCAACACCTCCTCTAACACATGCTAAAAATAAACAAAAATTCAAGATTATAGGAGCTGAATCTCCAACTATCATGTTGAAGCTGACTAATTACACATTGTGTGGGAAAATTCTTTTGAAAAACAAGCATCTACGTATTAGCTGCCAGGAAACCTTTTAAGAGCATATCAATTAGAATTAAAGATAGGTTTGTAATATTGTTTTTTTCAACACAACTACAAAGAACATGTAGAAATCCCAAACTCATAAGAGAAACATTAGAAATTACATATCCCACATTATTCCTATCTATCTTTCATTCTCCATTTTCCTGGTACTTTTATGTTGAGAATGAATAAGCACTAATAATGTTAGAAGCACTTCTAGGAGACATCTAAGCATTGTTTCAAATCCATTTGGAATAAATGGCTTGATATCCATCAATGATCTTAAACTTGTGATCACTATTTTGATCTCCTTTCCATAGAGTGTCCAAGTTTGCATCTTATTTTTTGTTGATATTATATAGCTGGACATCCATCTCACAAAAATAAGAAAAAGTTGGGCCTGTTTTTAGAGAAAATATAGCATCTAATTTGTTCGATCACAAGGCATAACAACTGCATTGATGTTGATAGATAATTGAAAATATCTTCAACACACAACCCTATTGATTATTCTAACAAGGCTGCATTTAGGTTTCTTTATCCCAACTTTGTCCCCTATTCAACAAGACACAATATGAAGTCCTATAAAAGAAGGATAAGCACCAAAACAGACTGATCCATAAATGTTATACTAGAAACAAGGAATGTAGGTAGAGTCTAGAGACCTTTCAAGCATATAAATTATTTTGGATAAGTATGATAGTTCTCAAGCATGAATTAACTTACAACATTTTTGTCGAACATTGACAATGCTAACACAATCATCCATGTCTTTAATGCATTCAACTACAGATTTGCAAGAGAAGAGGCTTTGTTTACACAGCTAAAGATTTCTAATGCCTTTTCTTCTATAGCTATGAATCCTTTGTCATCAAAGTGAGACCACCACTCTATACCCAATTTTGTGTCAAGAGATTTGGTATTGTAAATATACTTATCTTCACACAATGGATGAAGCTCTTTTAAACAAAACTGTTTGCAAAATTTGATCTATCTCCAACATTATGAGGTAGTTTGAAACTCTTTGAAAGGAACATGGGGGAATTTTTTGACCTTCTAACTCTCCTTGAAGATGATAATACAAATCATTTACAACCAAACCATGAAGTCCCATACCATAGATTCCAATCAAATAAAAATTATTGTTTAGGTTTCAAATACAAGAAGACTATCAATCTCAATAGTACATTTTCATGCACATAAAACTTAAAAATATAGCATCTTAGCTAAAGGATACAATCAACCATCAGTAGAGGAACTCATTTATGGTAGTAACTATGAAGTCATTTCAATTAAACATTAATACCCATGAATTTGATGGAAATTGTTACATTTATGTTTTACTTATAAAACACGATTTACTCTCGGTTTATATATCGTTTCTATAATTTAATAAAAAACTATATGTGTGTGTGTCTTCTATATTCTGTTTTAGGGGATCTATGTGTCTATGTTTTACACTGTGATACCCATGTGAGGTGACTCTAAAACTTCTAGCTTTGGCAAGGAAGGGAGCCTGTTGGCCATAACTCTTCCTGACTCTATAGCTCTAGAAAAAGGAAAGAAGGTTTGCAAGACGACAAAGGAGGTGATTTGAGAAGTAGGTTTTTTCTCAATTCGAGAAAAATGGGAAAACTAACAATTATTTCCTTGGATCCATCCAACCATCTCAGCGAAAATCATCTTGGAACATTTGGGGCTGCAATAGCAAAGGTAAGCTCCTATATCTGAAAGATAAAATCAATAAAGTTAAACTAAATATTGTATTGTTACAGGAAACCAAAATGGCAGCAGATAAATTGTTGGAAACAAGTTGATACATCTGGAAGTTCAATGAAGTTATGATGATAGATGCCATAGGAATGGCTAGTGGAATTGCGGTATTATGGAATCCCCATCAACTAAAGTTCAAAGATTGGATCGGAATATGCTACTCTCTCAACGAATCATGTCATCCCATTGGCTCTGATGTCTGGCTCAGCTTGATGATAGTTTATGGACCTTCCACTGCTCATGCCAAGGAGTGCTTCATCAAAGACATTTATGCCTTGTGCCCTCAAATCTCCTCCCCCTATGGATCCTGGGTGGGGACTTCAAATTTATTCAGAACCTGGAAGAGAAAAGGGGAGGTTTCATAAGGTTCGATTCAAGCTCCATTTCCTTCAACGAATCGATCGATGATCTCCACCTAGCGGACGTGCAAATGAAGATAGGGCTACACATTTGGAACAACTAGAGAGGAGGCAAGCAATAGATCACCTGTCGAATTGATCACTTCCTCTTGTTAGAAGAGCTACTCTTACAAGGCCCTGTCATTGAGGCTTCTATTTTTCTGTCTTTAGGCTTGGATCACTGGCTCATTTTCCTAATGATGACGACCCTCTCTCCCCCAAAAAAGAATTTGTTTCATTTCAAAAGCTTTTGGCTAAGGCATCCTAGATTCATTGAGAGGATAGAAGCTTAGTGCAACACCCTAGAAGCTCATATAGGGACACCCATGCAATATTTTTAGAAAAACTCCAAGTTTTGAAATTAAAGATCAAGGTTTGGAATTGAGAGGATTTGGGGATATCCTAAATGAGAAGCATAAGCTTAAGCAAAGAATGGAGGAGCTCCAAATGTAGATCGTATGCGATGGTCGATATGAGGACTTAGCAATGCAGAAGGACACCTACTAGCCCAAATAGAGGAATTGTGGTTCCAGGAGGAAACATTATGGCGTCAGAAATCTCAAATCCAATGGCTTTGAGAGGGAGTGTGGAACTCGAAATTCTTCCACTAATCGATGATCAGTCATCGCCAACATAATTGAATGACCTCTATCACTAGAGAGGATGGGGATCCCCTAGAAGACCACCAAGATATGGAGAGGGAATTGATTTCCTATAGCTTTTCTCTCTTAACTAAATAAGATATCAACATAGCCAAAGATATAGAGAGAATCACCTATCATATTACCTAGCTTGTGACTGAGGATCAGAATGAGGCTCTTATGCGACATGTATCGTATGAAGAGATGGAAGCTGTGGTGAAGGAAATGCTCTCTAATAAGGCTCCTAGTTTGAATGGCTTCACTTGAAAATTCTTCAAATCATGTTAGCCTTTCATGGGCCCTAAGATTGTAGATCTTATGGAGGAGTCTTGCCAAAGGCGCAAAAATGGTGTTGTATCAATGCTACTTTCTTCATCCTTAGCACTAAAACCAAAGAGGAAAATACCTTGGGTGGGCTTAGACCGATCGCCCTTTGCAATGTGATCTATAAAATCCTATCCTTTGTTCGAGTCCGAATATTGAAGCCCATCCTTCACCACATCATCAGCCAAGAGCAATCTGGATTTGTCAAGGGGTGGTAAATTCTTGACAGAATAGTCTCTGTTCATGAAGTCGTCCATTCTCTCATGAGCCAAAAAAAAGGGAAATGTTGCTTAACTTGGACCTCTCAAAGGCCTAAGATCAGCTCAGTTGGTCTTACCTCATCTTGGTGATGCGACCTTTTGGCTTTGCAAGTGAACAGTTGCGCTAGATTTAGTCAATGATCTCTATCCCCTTCTTCTCTATCTTGGTCAGTGGTGCCCCTTCCCCTACCTTCTGTTCCTCTTGAGGACTTAGGCAAGGAGATCATATCTTTCCATATCTATTTATTCTAGTAGGTGAGGACTTGAGTCATGCAATTAAGGTAGCAAAATTGCAGAATGATTTGAAGGGCATCCAATTCCTATGCACTAACATCTCAATCATCCATGAGGAATTTATGGAGGATAACTTTATGGGATAGAGATAGTTCAAGAAGCCTTAATGTATGATGGAATCATAGAATAATTCTAGGCTACCTCAAGTATGCTTCTGGACAAGGAAAATTCCAATGTCTATTTTTTCAATACTCCTTGGCCCATTCATGTGTTTTTGGCTTGTATTCTGGGATTCCTTATTGGGGACCTTCTGTCAAAGTATCTGGGAATTCTATTGTTGGTAAATCCTCTATGTATTAGCCAGTAGAAGGAGTTATGCACCAATATAATGAAACATTTGTCAAATTGGACCTTTAGAATTATGAATCTGGCTGGTTGAGCTACGCTCTTAAAGTTGGTCCTACAAGCGATTCCTATTTATCAACTCTCTATTCTCCCTACCCCAAAGGAATATACCTAGAAATGGTCTCTATCTTTAGGCAGATTCTATGGCAAGGTGCAAACTTGGAATGGAAATGGCCCTTCATTTCTTGGGAAAAACATAATCTTCCCAAGGACCACGGGGGTCTTGGTTTGAGAGATTGAAGCGATCTTATCACGACACTGGGGGTGAAGCTATGGTGGCATTGGATACAGGGAGGAACAGAGAAATGGAAACAAATTTGGACCCAAAAGTATGGTCAAAGAAGAATGTAGAGTATGTTGCTAGGAGATCACTCCTACCCACAAGGCTCTGCCATTTGGATCTTGGCTAACCAAAATAACCACCTCATTGGGGACCATTTCTTCTAGGAAATCAAAAATGGAAAAACAACACTTTTTTCGGAGGAATTGTGGCAACAATTACCACATCTGGCTCAAGAAGCCTCTCTACAGGCTCTTAACCTCTTGCTTCTTCCTCATTCTAAGGGTCATATAGCTGATTACTTGATTGAGAACCAAGCTCTACATGAATGGAAACAATGGAAATCTGAATTTCATTGGAATATAGAGGTCCCTCAGGTTGAGTGGAAACACTTTATGTAGTAGATGCAACATAGATGCATCCCCTTCTCTGTGGAACACGATAAACTACGCTAGGAATACTCATTTACATGATCTTTCACCCTTAAAGAGGCCTACATTAAGAAGACTCAAGCCCACAACATGCCGAGATGAAAAATCTGGACCAAACTTTGGGGGAGGGGGCAATGTATGGCCCAAAGTTGCTCATTTCTTATGGTTGATAGGGCACAAGTTGATCCTTACCTGGGACTGCCTGCTAAAACATGGATTTGTCAGTCCCTCTCAATGCCCTTTGTGCTGAGTTTAGGAGGAATCTATGGAGCACTTTCTACTCGTTTTCCCCTTTGCTAGGGAAGTGGGATCTTGTTTTTGATCTCTTTGGAACCAGATATCATCATCAATAGGACCTTCTCGCTATGATTGAGCAATTGCCCAACAACTATTTCAAAAACCACATTTTTAACCAAGATTGGAGGCTAATCCTAGGATTTATCCTTTGGAACATATGGAAAGAAAGGAACAAAGCTATATTTCAAGACTAACCCTCTTCAAGTGCCTATAATTGGGGTCTTGTTAAAGAAAACACAAGGGAGAAAATCATGTCAAAGAGGTGGGATCTGGATTATTGGAAGGCCCACCTACATGAGACATCCATCCTTGTAGCCCTTAACCTGGCTCAGAACATGTCCATTCCTCAAATGCCTTCTACAAAAGATCCCCCCTATATCTTCACCATCTATATTCCAACTAACCCTAGAAGGATTCGTTCAAATCAATTTCAACAGAGCCTCTAAAGGGAATCTAGGCCTTGCTGGGTACGAGGGTATCCTAGGATCCTCTAATGACTCTCCCTTTGGGATCTATGTTGCCTTATGTGGCTCCACAAGAAACAATGTAGCAGAATTGATGGCTCTTGAGAAAGGCCTCTCCCCTGCTTAGAATATGGATTGTCACAATGCTCATATCGTAGGAGACTCAAAATTGGTCATCTAGATGGCCCAAAAGCTCATTAATGGTTTTCCTACTACTAGAATTGCCAAGAATGGTCAGCTAAAGGCTCAGCTTGAATGAATAAGACATATCTTCGAAAGATTTTATTATGTCACTATTGGTCATGTTCTTTGAGTTGGTAAAAAAGTGGTAGACAGGTTGGCTAACAAGAGAGCATCACATAAGTATCGTGATTTTGCCTCCCCTTGACACGAAGTGCTCGGTTCAACTAACTTAGACCCTGGGAATGCTCAGGTGCTTTAGGACCTCACAGAAAAAGGATCTGCTCCCCCTAATGGAGGTGATTGGACTGTGGTACATGTGGCACCAGAGAAACCATCGAGACCTACTCTGACTCCACGTGCTTCATAGCTTCACACTCATGCAAACTTAGTGCATTCAATCCCAAGGTATGTGGGAGGTTCCTACTGTGTTTATAATTGCAAGTTGATCATGAAGGAAGTTTAGTGTGGAAGCTTGGGAGATGAGTTTTGGTACGCAGGGAGTGTGGGTCTGTATCCATGATGCCTCCCCAGGGTTTCGACCTTGGCTGAGAGGCGTTTTTGAGAATCAAGGCCCTATGGTGTGGTCTAGGGTTTATGGATTGCTTTTCCCTTGCAACCCAGGGGCATGAATAGGCACGGAGCTGAGCCACCACCAAGCTCTGGCCCATCATTGGTTCGAGCAAAAGGAATTTGTCTCATCGGGCCTTCTTGCCTACATGTGGGATAAGCAGTGTGAGTCTCTTCATCTCTCTGTATGATGGTTAGTCTAGAACTTTGTGCATTTGGTGGTGCTCAAGTAGAAACTAGTGGGTTCTTAGAAATGTTTTTAAAACCGGAACCCGTGACTGGATCAGTCCACCTAATGAACCAATTTACCAACTAGAACTAGTCAAACCGGGACTGGCTAGGTCTAAACAAACTGATTTTATAAAAACACATTAAATAATTAATTTTTAATGAAACGAAACTATTTTGAAGATCTAAAACCATGATTCCAAGCCAATAGAGACAAAATATGCAAAGTTTTCTCATTTATATACCATGTAAAGGTGAATATATCAAAATGGCACCAAGTGAAATACATATCATCGAAAATGAAAAATGGTTCATCTGCCTCCACCATGTTTGGCTCTCCAAGATCATCAAAGATAGACCCTACAATGCTTTCTTTGTGCTTCCAAAGATGGTCTTTGACACTGATTGGAATTGGAGTAATTGAGTATGCCAATTAGACATTTCTTTATTAAAATCTCAATATCCATGTTAGAGATAACATCTCCACAAACAAACTAGTAATACAAATGCGATCTATGCCTTACAATAAAAAAGTGTCAAAATCCTCATCGTCTTGGCCATCATGCTCTCCATTACATGAGGGAATGATAACACCTAAAAGGTTTTCATCTTCAAGGTTCTTCTACAAAATATACCCTCTCCAAATCATCAAAAGAATCATTAATAAATTCAAAAACTTGGAAGGGAACATGGCTTACCAAACCCTTGCCTTCATTCAAGTGTATCTCATCATCACAATGTGCTTAATTTGAAACATGATGACATGCATACTATTTAATAGAAACATGGAGTGCTACAACAAAGACTTCATCACACTTTTCTTCCTTGGATCCAAAATCTCATGCATATATGGTTCAAGTGATGAGAGAGATTGCTAGTCATCCTCATACAATTTATTTCCAAGCTTCCAATCATGTTAGGGATAGGGTCCCCACAAATAAACCAGCAATACAAATGGTGGAGGTTGGCATGGCAAGTAATTGGCCGGTTTAGGACTGAATCAGCCAGTTAGGACCGATTAGGGCTAAAAATTAGCCAAAGCACCTTGCTGACTAGTTTTTTTAGCTGGTTCCAACTGGTGGCATTGCTGACTGGCCAATTCGACTGGTTACCAGATAGGATCAGAAAGTTTTAAAAACACTGGTTCTTAGTGGATTGAATTGCACTTGGGGTGTCTGCGACAGAAGAGGTGAAGGCCATTCGATGTGGACCGCATCATGTTTGTCTTATTCCTATCAAAGGGTGGTGAGCTGTGTGTGGGCTGAGGAGTTTGAACCTCCCATTTATGTTGGGTGGTTTTCTCAGAACCTCACCCATCTGGTGGTGATCAGGTGTGAATTTGTGGGATCCCCATGGCTGTCATTTGGAATTGTGTATTGTAAAGTCGGCCTCGGTGTGACTGGGATGTATACGGTGTGCCTTTATGGGTTGAACTACACTTAGGGTGGTTGCAGCAGAGGGGAGTAAAATCCACCTTTTATGGTTAGCGGCTTGTTTATCTCGGCCTTGCAGGAGGGTGGTGACCAGTCCAGTGCAACAATCTCCTCAGAGGTGGTTTAGCAACCCAAGTATTGATTATTGTTATTTCAGGTGTCCTTATTTTTAGGGAGACTCTCGTTCTCTCTGGTTAATTTACCCCTTTTCTCAATGCCTAGTCAACGGGGTCAACACTGTTGTGGGGTTCGGGGTTAGCAACAAGAGAGGCATCCTGAGCCTAGACACAGTGAATCTGCGGCCAACTCTAGTCGCTGGAACACTAAGGAAACAACGATTGCCTTTCCAATTCATTCGCATGTCCATGTGGTAGCTCCGATCACTCTGCAATATCTTGCAGTGCAATTTCGTCAAATCTAAATCAATATGGATATCTTTTGAGATCACATGTATGAAGACAATAATAAGACTATGGCCTATTCCGAGGACATCCAATATAGCCAGAATGAGATACTGGAGCAGTTGAATAGTCACTAACATCAGGATCATCTTACGAACGACCACCTTCACAGTATGGGAGCAAGCGTGGAGCATATTGACTTCCATATTCATGATCATGTTAGTTTCTTCATTGATCCTCGTGTACTTCCCCCTCACCTGCCACCATGATATGAAACTATTAGTTATGTTTTTCTCTTTCTTTATGCCAGTTATGTCTAGGCTTGAATGACCTCCAAAATAATGTGTTAGTTGTCTTTTTTGGTATGTCCCAGTCCCCACTCTCAAAGAGTTTGGTAGGAATGAGAGAGCGGAGGCTGCCATGATGATCTTTGTAAGCTGTATTGTATTGAAAATCTAATGAAAGCATTTTTGACCGACAAAAAAAAATATGCAGTTAGCATAACAAGGCTTCATTGTGTGCATAGTAAACATTTGGAGAGGCTTAGTTGTGTCTAATAAATGATGCAAAAGGCTTAGTTTGTGTTGATTTTTGGCCCAAAACCAAGAAGTGGAACTGCAATAGAAAACTCCCTTTGTCGAATGGACAACTTTCCACTGATTTAGGTAGTTAATTGTTGGCCATCGGATTTGAAAACCAAAAATTTCAAAAAATAAAATAAAAAGAGAAAACTTCTTTGTATGAACATTGAATTCAAGGATAACCTTGGTGTATTTATGAGGCCCTATTAATTCAAGGGAGATACATGGTTCAAACTCTCTCCCTCGATAAATTGGATTTTGTTGTTGATAGCTACCAATAAATTAGTTGGGCATGGTGACAGTGGCATAGGAGGAGAGGAAAACACAGAGTATCATTTGCATCCAAAGCATGTATTGAAAGACTTATATAGATACCCAAATTGTCTTCCACACACCCTAAACAGATGGATGATCTAATAGTGTATTGGAAAATGTGTTGTTAATGAATGCTATAAAGAAGTGGAAGTCCAAAAATCTCGGAATCTCTTTGGCCATGTGAAATATTTCTTGCATATCACTGATTAATAAAAAAAACAAAATGTAGCAATAAAAAAATCATATTAGCTCTGAAATCAAAGGAAACATAGTAATCGTTTTACCTTTTAATTTCCTTGCAATATTGTTGAAGTGTCTTGATGAATTTCAACAGGTTTCAAAACTCCTATGCTTAAAAATCTAAAGGGCATAAAAATAGGGTACAAACATAGAATCAAACCCTAAGCATGGCCAAGCTTTACAATTGACTTACAAAGCATATGAAGCAACACATCAACGGGCTTCTTCAAGGAGATCATCTGCGTGGTGATGTACTAGAAGACGACCATTCTCAAAACCACAAATCATGTTTGCCCTACCCCACACCACCGTGCCCTGCTGATGTTGTTGGTGTTTCCTACGTACATGTGAAACATGTTCCCTGGCTCTTCTAAGTAGTGCCATAATGATTAGTCGGATTAATGAATACGGAAGGCTCTGACTACTCGCATATTGAAGCCATTGCAGACCCTGAAAAATAGTTCAATGAGGTTTTGGGCAAAACTGAAGAACTGAACTTAGAAGGAAGGAAGCATTGTGGGAGTCCATAGTTACATGGATTTTTCTTTTTGGATGGATTACATTTTCACGGGATGAATTTATGTCATTAAAATCATGTAATTTTGAAAAAAAAATGTATTAACATTTTGTTGTAAATTTTATTTTTTTTATTTATTTATTTTTTGAACCGTGTAATTTTTGAATTTGATTCACTTAATATTAATTAAAAATTAGAGAAATTTAATTTTAATAAAAACAAAACCATTTCTGAATTTATTAATTTATATTTTTTTAACAGTAGAAAAAATTATTATAATTTAGTTGTTAAAGTAGCAGTGAGGAAAATTTTTCTAGTTATTTAAGGAAAATTGGGCAACTTAAAATGAACCGTTGGTGGTCTATAAATAGGTAGGCCTTCACTGCTACTAGATGGCTTTGTGTCTTGGGTGGTTAGTCAACTTCCTTACTTTTGAGGAAGACGAGTTCTTAGCCAAGAAAAAGCAAGTTATTTTAAGACATACTCGAGACTCAATTGATTAATTTATATTTTGAAGAGTATATTAAAATTAATGGTCTATTTTATTTATTTATTGAATATTATATTAGTATGTCATACTATATTTTAATAAATATGATTTTATTTTTGAAAATATAAATTATAAATATTATGATAGATATATAAAAAAATTATGTTTCTTATTTTCAATTATGAGATTGATAGAGATAGTTTATAGTATTATTATATATCTATATGTGAGAAACTAAACCCTTACTCTCGAAAGAAAAATTAATGAAAATAGGAAAACTTAAATGGTCAAGTTCAGGAAATTATAAAGGGCTCCAGCTCGATGTGAATTGATGTCTAGGATAAGGGTTTCATTATGAGGTTTTCCACGTCATATATGGGATTTAGGGCTTATATCTTGGCCAAGGAATGAAAAAGGGCCCTAGGACTAAAACAATTATTTCTCATGTTTAATCTACATATTGAACAAAATATTAAAATGGGAATATGGGCACTATTACTATGTTCTTCATAATAAGATTAGGTTTTATGGCCTCTGCAATAGATAGGGAAAGAAAACAAGATTTTTAGTCCCTAACAAAAACTTCTCTAATAGTTCAATGGATATGAATAGGGCCTGAAACCACCACACATAACCTATCTTATAAGATATAGCTAGCCTTCAGGTATGTGATGGGCGTTATTTGAAGGTTTTTTGTGCCATAGTTGGTTCTTGGGCCTCTAAGTTTGGCCTCAATATCATTACGAGGTTTTTTACACCATGTATGGAACTTGGGGCCTTAATCCTTATGAAGGAATGATCATAAGGTGCTTGGGCCATATTTTAATCTTCCCATGATCAATCTTCTTGAACAAGTATTTCAATTACCACACATGACATCTCTAGGGGATATTTGGCATTTGTGGTGGATCTTTGTCACCATTGGTATGGTTTACATAATAAGAATGGGTATTGGGGAATGCACTATCTCTAGGAGAGGATAAAATAGGGCCTTAGGCCCTAAATAAAGCTTCTAGAGTTCAAGGAACATGAAGTAACTGTCAAACAACCACATAGATATGTCTCTCTAAGGAATATTTGAATTTCAACTTGGACATGGGAGCCATGGAATGTTATTCTACATAAAGAACCACAATATTTTTTAGTATTTATGGTTTTCTAATAATAGTGTGTGCACATTCTAAGAATGTGAATGTACTATTACGATTTGTACACATTTTTGTAATGCATGTATATGTAGAATTATTTATAGAATAATATTGATTTAAGAGTAATCCAGATTTATATTAATTAGCCAAGTTTAAATCAACATAATTTTAATTCAAATTAATAAAATAATTATCTCTATGAATTTAGTGCAATAATCAACCATGGTATGTAATAACACCACAAAAACCCGACAACAAATAGTGTGTCGTCTCTTTAAGATGTGAGGAACAAATTCCTTATATTAACCCTTAAACCCATTCTATATCAATTTCAAACTCTCTTTTTCGTCCCTTATAGAACTACTATATATTGTAAATGTATACTCTAGTATATTGTATAAAATTGCTATAATTTTAGCATTATAGGTGGATCCATATACCCCTTTAAGGGGATCATTGAATCTATATAGTTAAATTTTAACATTACAAATAGATTTAGAAACCCCTGTAGTGAAATGAAACACTTCAGTATCAAAATTGCAATTTTCCATTTCTGGAGTGACACAATTAAAAAATACTAACATAAATGACTAATTCATATAGTTGTTGTACTTTTTATTTGGTCATATTTTTATTCTCGGATTATAGTATTCATCTACGTTAATCATTATTAATTTTTTTCACTTATAATCTAGTCATATATTTTAGCCTTCGACTAAATTATTCATTTGAGTTAGTCATTTTTAGTTTGGTCACTTATTATCTAGTCGTATATTTTATCCCTAAACTAAATTGGTCATTTAAGTTAGTCATTTTCAGTTCATTCACTTAAAATTGCTCAAATTTAGTAGTAATTCACTTGAAATAATTACAGTGACCAATTCTTTTAGTCACCTAGTCACTAATTTCATCATTTTCTACTAGTGATCCAATTTGGTCACTTATTATATAGTCGTATATTTTATCCCTAAACTAAATTGGTTGTTTAAGTTAGTAATTTTTAGTTCAGTCACTTAAAATTGCTTAAATTTAGTAGTAATTCACTTGAAATAATTGCAGTGACCAATTCTTTTAGTCACCTAGTCACTAATTTCATCATTTTCCACTAGTGATCCAAGTATTAAACCAACAAAAATGTTGGCAAAACACCAAACTAAGTTGGATTAGAAGGAAAAGAGCACAATACAACTATGCATCTTAGATTTAGTATTAATGAATTTTTTAGAAGAATTTACAATGAAAGCTTTGTGAGAAAACTTAGGGACTTTGTATCAGTTGAAGTCCCTGATAAAAAAAAAATTCTTACAGAAGAAGTTGTATAACCTCAAGATGAGAGATGGAGACTCAGTAATGGAGCATCTAAACACCTTCAATATTGTGGTAAATTAGTCATTATCTAGTTATTAAAAATTTAAATGAAGGTAAGTGCATCAGTTTATTGTGTTCTCTACTAGACTCATGGGATAATTTTGTTGTTTCCATAGGTATTAACATAACTACTTTGAAATTTGATGAAATAGTCTCATCCTTGTTGTTAGAAGAGATGAGATGGAAAAACATGGAGATTGAGAATGGAGATACCTTGTCTGTAAGAATATGGTTCCAAAATAGAAATAGAAATAATTCCTCAATTAGGAGATATAGATCTAGAGGAAGATCTAATTCTCAATTTGTAAAGGTATGCTAGAAACATGGAAAATAAGGGAGTTTCAAGAAATATTGTAGGTCCAAAACTCTTGAGAATGGCAAGGGATCTAATGATGCTCCTCCTTTTGAGGCAAAACCCACCTAAAATGAAGGTGGGGATTTGTACTTGAATTCTTTCAATACACATGTAGATCATTAGGTATGGTTGATTGGATCATGCACATCCTATCACATAACTTCCCATAGGGAGTGGTTCTGTGAGCTCAAGAAAATTGATGGCGATGATGTATTCATGGGTGATCATAATAAGACATAAATCATAGGAGAAGGATTAGTCAAGCTAAAGATAATAGGTGGAAGGATTAAAACACTTCTTGGTGTTGTACGTTCCAATATTGGCTAGAAACCTAATTTCTACAAGCAAGAGAGATGATGCAGGTGTAAACACAATGTTCGAGAAAGATACATGTAGGATGGTTTGAGGAGCATTAGTGTTGATGCAGCGAGTTTGGATTAGAATTTTGTATAATATTTATGTAGTATTTATATTGAAGGGTGAAATAGTTCTATTGTTCCTAAAAATATTGTAGTATTTGGTGAAAAGACTATATTGTGGCATCAAAGACTGGGACATACTAAAGAGAAGAGTCTTCAAATACTACATGATAATTGTATGGTATAAGGTATATCTAATTTATACTTATAATTTGATTTATGTGAATATTGTGTATATGAGAAGCATAATCGAGTGAGGTTTTAATCTAGTGCTAAGAGGCTATAAGGAATATTAGATCTTATGCAAAATGTTGTCTTTAGACCGATAATAGTTCCATCATTGGGTAAATATGTGTACTATGTCTCATTTATAGATGAATTATTAATGAATACATGGATATATCTCCTCGAATGAAATCTGAACTGTTTGACAGGTGTTGACAGTGTTGGATACCACCAACATGTAAGGGGGCTCCCTGATGAAAATTCCCAGTTAGATTTCACACGGTTTGGTGTAGGAGCCCTTCTGAAATAAGGCCCATATGCCATATGTTCTTAGATATTTTCCTTTTCTACTATGGTCAACATAAGAGAATAATTTGCTTGTATTTTCATATGAACAAGTGAGTATGCCTTGTGGATTGTTTAGCTACATAATATATCAAGGTTCTTCTATTGAAAGCAACGATTGTTAAAACACATACAACACACTTTCAACAAGATAAATACCAAATTCATCGAAATAGTTCAGTTTCCTTAGTACAGATGAAAACCACATACATAAAAACATTCAAAGAATAATCTTACAAATATTTATGACATACGCATGAAAGTGTGTTATCTCAATGAGCTTTGAACTTAAGAAAATGTTCCAAGATACATCAGTATAGTGAACACCACTAGCTCCAATATTGGAGTGTTAGAGAAACCAATTGCTCCTCCTAAAGAACTATCTTCCTCTCTAATTCTTGGTAGGAAGAGCACAAATGAAGAGTCCTTTGCATGAGCTAAGACGGTCTACATATAACAAATGGGGTGATCGTCCACCTCCCTTATGACTCCTTGACTACACTTATGACATTGTTGACTTCTATATGAACTTTTCATTCCTTCGTGACATTTCACATTCTATAGATGACTATTGGACTTCCACTTTAGATTAAATTTATCACATATTAAAATTACATTATCCACAAATGATGTGGTAAATGATGACTCATATATATATTGACATGACACCTTTACAAGACACGACATGAAGTTGATGGCATGGATGGCATATGATATGGAAATTTCAAACCACTCTTGTTGTTTTTATCTTTGTGTCTTCTGGAAATATGGAAAATTGTCTTCTTATTCCTCCTCCATAAGGCTTGAAGGTAGGGAGTCTTCAATATCTTCTTGATATCTAGCTGTTGTCGCAATTGGATGTCCCTTTGTCTTTTCTTGATTGGCTAACTTTTCTTTGCAGCTACAATGGTGCCTTCTAGCAAGGTCTCCTTCTGCATATTCTTGATCATCATCCTGTCATAACACGATATAATACGTGCAACTAAAATCCACTAATGACAAGGTGACATTAGTATGATAAATCCATAGTCTAACATGCTTAATGAAAACCATCAAATAATTTGGAACAGGGTGATAAGATGAGATAATGGCTCAAGGATTGCACAGTTGCGCAACTCAAGAGCTAAGGGGCAAGGATTGAGCCTTGAGACTATGCAGTGCATAGTTCAGGCAGGCCAGGAAAAGAAAACTACACAATTGAGGGGCTCAATGAGGAAAAATTTAGGCTTAATGCTTGAGGTTTCCCAGTACACAGTTCTAGAGGGATAAAGGCTTAAGGCTGGTTTAGTTGTGAAGTTCAATGGGTCAGGTTGGAGGCTCGTTGCTTGAGACTACAAAATGCATAGAAGAAGGTGACTAGAAGGTAGGGCTTGCATAGTTCTGGAGCTCAAGGGTAAAGGATGGTCACTGAGACTGCATAGTGCACTTTTCTGGAAGGAAGGAACTGTGGATTGTGCACTTCCAAGAGGCAATGTCTAAGCTTTATGGTTGAGACTACATACTGCGTAGTTCAGGAAGGTTGAGTGAGGTCAAGTTGCTCGGGAAGCCACTTTCCTCGATTTGGCTAGGTGTGGGATCAGTAAGGCCAAAGTGGACAAGAATAAAACCAAACCATGATCACACAATTAGAACATTTGACGACATAAGATTGATCACTCAAAACACATGAAAAACATAATTCCACCAATGCAATAACTTTCCCCAAATGCAACACTAAAAATAAGCTTTGTGATGACAATGGAAACACATCTGCGATAATTCTTGAAACTTTGGGAACGAGTGTAATACATGTATTCATGGAATGTATGACTCATTAGCACCAATATTTCCCCTTGAAACAAGTGAAAACTACATTTGTTCGATAAGCGATGCTTTCCATGCTAAAAGATCAAACTTTGGTTTTCTTCCAAATGGGACTAGGATAGTTAGAGAAAACACATAAAATGATTGTTAATACTAGAAATGAAACAAAAGTCAAAGTAGGCTCCAAAATTTGGATGTAGGCCAAATTTTGGAGGGTGTTGTAGCAACGAAAACAATGGGTTTAAAGAATTTAAGGCTCTGGTGGAAAATCAAACAAAGAAGAAGATAAAGGTGTTGAGGAAAAATAATGGTAGAGTTATTCAAGAAGTAATTAAAATATTTTTGTAAGAAGTGTGGTATAGCATGCCAAAAGGGTATTCTATACACATCTAAAAAAAATGGAATTTTGGAAAGAAGGAACAAGAAGTTAATGGAAAAAGTAAGGATCATGCTCATTAGTGCTGGATTAGGGCAAGAATTCTCGGCAAAAGTAGTGGGTACTACATGTTACCTATTTAACATATAACCTTCATCATCATTGGAGGAAAAGACTCCACATGATGTATGGACTAGTAAGAAACCCTCTCTCTCACATATCATGGCATTTAGTTGTGATGGATATGTCCATGACCCAAAGGAGAAAATAACCAAGTTCGATAGTAAATCTTAAGGTTGCATATTTTTTGGGTATAAAAATGGTTTAAAATGTTACAAGCTTTAAAACCCATAAACAAAGAATATTAATTATAATCAAGATCTGGTATTTAAAGAACTGAAGGATGTCATGAAAAAAGAAGTCATACTAAGGGAAAAGGAACTAGATAAGATAGAGTTTGATTTGAAGGATGAAGAATCTGACTCCACAAAAGAACAAGAATAAGAAGAAGAAGAACCACACACTCTAGTTTTGAGGAGAATAATTAAGGAAAGAAGGCAACGAGAGAAGTATACTCCATCTGATTTCCATTCAAATTTTTATTTATCTATTAGAGATTATGATTCCATAACTTTCAGGGAGCCAATGGATTAAGAGGATAGAAAAATATGGAAAAGGGCCATGGTTGAAGAAATGGTAGCCTTGGAAAAAAATGAGGCTTGGGATCTAGTAGATTTTCTAGCTAGAAAATTGATTGGATGCAAATGGGTGTTTAAGAAGAAGATGAATGCAGAAAGAAAATTGGAGAAATATGAAGCTCAGATAGTAGTGAAAGATTATTCCAAGGTGCTAGGAATTGATTTTAGTGATCTTTTTTCTCCTATTTCCAAGTTAGCCTCCATTAGTTGCTTTTGTCTGTTGACGTTGCTTTTTATTTTGAGGTATAATCAATGGATGTGAAGACAACATTCCTACATGGGGTTCTAGAAGAAGATATATACATGAAGCAGTGATAAAGCTTCACAGTGAAGGATAATAAAGAACTAGTGTGCATGTCAAATATGTCTCGATATGGGTTAAGGAAATCACCAAGGATGTGGTATTAAAAATTTGATACATATATAGAGGGACTTGTCTTCACAATGAGAAAAGTGGATGACTATGCATATTATAAATGAGTTGGTGATTTTATTATTATTTTGGTCATGTCTGTGGATGTTATGTGTGAAGACCTAACCTAGGTCTTCTAACTGAACTAAATTTATCATTTAATTTAAATACAATAAGAAGGAAAATAGCATGCTTATAACTCAACATTTATTTGATAATAACATAAAATTAAAAGTTTATTAACAATATATTAAACATGCAAGGAGTTTCATTTGCAACAATTTATGTATATAAAACAACAAATGGAATTATACTTGTTCTAGTGGTTTGGTTGGGATTCTCTTGACTCTATTGGGGTGATCCTCGTGGCTGCCTGACTGATTTTACCTCTTGGCCAACTAGGAATGATTTGCTAGCCCACAGAACCTCGACAAGATCCCTAGCCATCCAGGCCCAATTCCAACCAGTAGTAGTGTGTCCAAGTTAAAACCAACACTCCCTAATAGATCTAGGTTTGAGTTCTCTCATTTTCCTATCCATTCTCTCTCTTTTCCTTCATATTACTCTCCCAAATAAAACCCTCTGATGCCAAAAATCAAGAACAAGGATCCCCCCCTTTTCCTCTCATCCTCCTTGCCTTTATGTCTCTTCCTCTCATCCACCTCAAACACTTACCCTTAATGCCATGAATACCCTCCCATCCTTTAATTTAGTGACCTTGAATTTAATTTCCATATCTTATCCCAAAATAAATTTGAGAAGACACATTGGGAATGGAAATATTAATATTTAATTCATAATTAAATTGGAGAAGACAACTTGAAAAGCCTTGGGAATTGAAATATTGATATTTAATTCAGAAATAAATTGGAGAAGACCATATCTTATCCAAAAGTAAATTTGAGAAGACACCTTGGGAATTGAAACATGTATATTTAACTAAGAAATAATTGAAAAATGTATATTTAATTCATAAATAAATTGGAGATTATTGAACTTGGAAAATATTGGGAATTTACTAACAATTAAATAATAACATATAATTAAAAGTGATATGAGTGAAACAAAATTACAGATTCCCAATTGCAAGTATATAACAATATAATTAATAATTATATGTCAATATTTTTAGGTTAATTAAACACTAATCAAAATTAGCATGATAAGATCCACTAGGGAATTACATAAACCCCTCCTTCATAAAAACTCATCCCAAAGTTAGAGTGAAAATGACTCAAGGAGTTTGAAATATTTTTGACAATAAGGAATAACAAAATAGAGAGAGATGAATAAATGGAAGTTAAGTGATTGGGGAAAATGGATCTGCAGTTTGTGCCACTAAGTCTGAGGCCACTTCAAGGTGGGGTTTAGTGTTTTCTACCGTGCACTACACTGGTTGACCTGCTCGGGAGGTAAAAAGAGAAAATCTTGGAGTAGAGGATACTTAGACCTATGAGGGGGTATTGTTTCTCAGTGAGGTGGGTAGTGTGGGATGATATTTCCTACCGACAAGAGGCAATCTGGTCGGCGACAGACATTATGAGATATTAATTTTCCTAAATTTATCTTCCATGAAAAAATGGAATTTCGAAATGGATGAGGAGTTGGTAGACTATTTAGAAGATCCTCCCTCCAATACCTCCATTTGGCCAATCCCTTCACATCAGCACCAAGGGATGGCGATGGATATGACATCTGGAGGTCAAAATATGGGAATATTTTCTTCGCTATCAAATTTGTTGGAAGGAGCTCCCAACTCCTCTACTTTCCTCCCTAGACAGCTTGATTTCTCACAACTTGATCTTAGCTCGAAGATAAAATTCCCTTTGAAAACCATCCTCTAGGATGGGTGGCAACATAGAAGCAACCAAACTTCTGGATGATTTTTCAATAGAATCCCTAAGAATCACAAAGACCTTCATAAACCCTAGTAGTCCATACCATACTATAGAACTTCAAAGATCTAGAGACTCACAGGTTGGTCTGATTGGAAATAATCAAGAATATCAACACACAGTAAATTATTAAGGAAGGGGCTCTCAACGTTATCTAACATTCCATGACTTTCAACAATACATCGACACCCACAAACCCTAGTGGGGTAGGGGTTTCATAGTGTGTGGGCGAGTTCAGTGGAATTAGGGCATATAACAAATTACCCACATCGACATGTGAAGGGGATGACACTCTAGCTGGGGAGAAGTTTCAACATGGGGGCACAACTTCCCAGGATCAGGAGGGGAATCATAAGAAAAATGCTAAGAAAACAAAATGCCCTAAACTCAAGAACAAAAATAGCGTACTTGTGCTAAGGGAGGGCATCAAAATTCATGATATTATGGACACAACTGGTAGGATTTTGGTTGACAGAGTAAGAGGAAGGAACTACCCCTCCTCCTTGCTGAGGAAATGGACTCAGGAAATATGGGGTTAAGTCTCAGAATCCCTCCCTATGGTTTGCACCATGCAAAAGGGATGGTTTTCATTAAGGTTCAATAGAGAAGAACAAGTGATATGGGTCCTCTCATGTTACTAGAACATTGAGATGACACCTGTTTTAATGAAGCATTGGTCCCCAATGTTTGACCTATAGAGAGAACAACTATGTGTTGGCCCTATTAGCACTCGTCTTCTGAGCCTTCCCCTTTAGCTCTGGACAGAAGATGTATTTCTCTACATTAGTGACAATTTAGGGAAGTATTTGGATTTTGACATATCTTTTTTGGAGACAGGAAAAATGTCTTTCGCGTGGATATTGGTATATCTAGACACCAGGGAGGGTTTGGTGGAGAATTTGATTCTGCACTACAGAGGGCTTGTCTACGACCAAATCCTTGACTATGAAGGCATCCCCTTCATATTTCATCAGTGCCATTAGGTGGGGAATGTTTACAAAGATTTCCATCTATTACTAAAGGTGAATTTTGGTATCTTCAATGATAGAAATGGAAATTTGTTAATTGGGGGTTTGGTGTTTGCAAAGGAAAAACCACTTGAAAATCTTCCCCAGGCATGCTTGGTCTCTCTGATCAATGACAACATAAAAAAAGAAGGATCCCATAGACCTCTATGATTAGAATACACAAGGGAGGAGAATACTCAAGGACAACCCAATCATCATCAGCTTCTCATTTGGGTACTACTACTGCTTCCCCTCGTCTTTCTTGCAACATTGTTTCTAAGGTATATGTATATATGCCATCATCTACCACCCCCTCTTCTACTGGCTATAATATCCCATTACAAAACTTGGGGGTTCTATCTTGCTCAGTAAATACTATACCTATTTGTTTCCCAGCTCCATCTCCTACTCTTCCAACTCCTAGTGACTCCTCCTCAAGGTCACACAAGGGTAATAGATATAATCTATAATCCATCTCTAGACCATCTATTGGATCTATGTCTATCACCATCCATGAGATAGTTTTGGGCCCTCTCTGCCCCTCTAAGGTTCCTAAAATCACTCGTGGGAGACAATCACATATATCCAAAGCCATGAATAAGACTAGAATAGATATTTCTACAGGGACACAACTATCATTGGGAGGGGTTCATAGAGAAAGGAATGCCCCATCTTCGGTTCTCCCATGAAGTGGCTATCCTATAACTGTTGAGGGTTAGATATCCCCTCTAAGAAGCTAGCACTCAAACACCTGGTCCTATAGATGGTCCTGATATCATATTCCTATAAGAAACGTTGGGTCCTTGTACTAAGGTTGAGAATACTTTGACTGCTCTATTCAAGAACTAGAACTTCTTTGCTTTTCACGTGAGTGTTTGCTCTCATTGGGTTGAAATTGGTATCAATTGAAAAACTATGAAGACTATAAATGTTTGGGAATTATGTTTTAGTTGACATCTTTTTACAAGAATTTGGTTTGCAATTTGGGCTTGTTAATATTTACGAACCTTGCCAAAACCAAGTCTCCTTCTGGAACGATATGATGAACATGTCATTCATGAATATTGATCATCTAATTATAGGGGAGGATATTTATTTCTCTATTTTTAGGGTGAAATATTGGGGAAATTGTACATAAGAATATTCTCTCTTGGATTTCTTATCCTATTTACTTGAATCTCATCACCTCATTGACATTGATATGGCTAAAATAATTCCTACTTGGATAAATCGTTGTGTGGGGGAGGATATTATTTCTATAATATTGAACCATTTCTTGATTAAGGAACCTTTCCTAGAACAATTCTCCCAATTCAAACATTGTGTTGGATCCGGGGACAATCTGATCACTATCCTATCTTTCTCCAACTAGCAGGTCAATTTGACAAGCCTAAAGGCCCTTTCAAACTTAATGTAACCTGGCTTAGAGAGGAGGAATTTAGGAATTTCATTGCTGGGAACTAGATTCCATGTGATTATATGGTGGATGGATCGATGGCTTCCAAATTTAATGAGAACCTTTGTAATATAAAAAGGAAAACATTGGTGTGGCTTAAAGGTAAAAGATAGAGGTATGGAGAAGCCTTAAAGAAGATTGATGGCGAATTGGAACAACCAGAAGGAGGGGATATTCATCAAATGAATAAAAATTACATCTTATACAATTAGAATGACTATATGGAGACTGTTGGAAGCTAGAGAAGAGTCCTGGAGCGTAAAAAGTAGGTCGATATGGCTACATGAAGGGGATAATAATACTAAATTATTTCAACAATATGCAAAGGGAAGGAAAGACATTAATAATACCTTGTCCCTCATAGATGATGTTTGTAATAGGGTATACAACTTTAGATATCTAGCTAGGATGGGAGTTCAACATTTCCAATCTCTTTTCTCAGCATCTAGGGAAGCCTCTCTTGGGGAGATCATGCATATTTCCCACGATTTCCCTAGATATGCTACTGATGAATACAATGAAGACTTAATGCAACTTATATCCACTAAGGAGTTTGAGGTTGTCCTACATTGGTTCAAAAATTATAAAAACCCAAGCCTTAATGGGTGGAATGTAGAATTGTTTCTCAGTTTTTATGAACAAATTTCCCCTAACATATTGAAAGTTGTGGAGGAATGTCATCCATTGGGTTAGATGTATGGAGCTTTCAACTCTACCTTGTTGAAAATAATACTGAGAGGCGGGGGTGAATCAGTATTTTCTAGTTCTTTTAACAAATCTTCCTTATTTACACTTTGAATTATCTTTGCATATCAGTACCATAAAATAATGAGCATGAACAAGGAAAAATAGATAGTCACATCAAAGAACACCAGATATAAGGTGGAAACCTAATGTGGGTGAAAACCACTTGCTGCAATATGTCTCTATCTTCTTAGAAACTTCTTTTACAATGATTTTGTACTGGTGCAGACGTTTACCAGTACGCAGGCTACAACCTGCAGAGAGCTACAACTCTCTCTCGTTTTCCAGTCTCTCCCGGAAGGGAGCTACAACCCCCTACTTCTTTTCTTTCAAGGACTACTTTTCATAAATTTTCAAACTGGATCCATAAACATCAAATGATCATCAAGTACAAGTAAATCACCCAGTCAACCAGATTAATACATATACAATGAGAGTCATCAATCAGATCTAGTCCATCAGATCACATAAAGCTGAGTCATTAAGAACATAATCAATCACTTCTCAGACTGCTGTTATCAGATCATAATACCAGAAACCAGACATCACTTCAACACCTAGAACACAGCAAGGATAAACATGGACAGCTGTAATGATTTCAAGAGAAGTACGCATCTTCACCCATGTAATGCTTGCGTACAAGTACGCATTGTTCTTCTGTGGCGCCACGGACCTCTGCACCTACGCCTTCTGTGGCTCCGCGCACCTCTGGACCTGTGCCTTCTGTGGCGCCGCGCACCTCCGCAGCTGCGCCTTCTGTGGCACCGCGCACCTCCGCAGCTGCGCCTCCGTGCACCTCCGCAGTTGCGGCTTCTGTGGCGCTGCGTACCTCCGCAGCTACGCCTTCTGTGGCACAGCGCACCTCCGCAGCTGCGCCTTCTGTGGCACCACGCACCTCCGCAGTTGCGCCTTCTGTGGCGTCGCGTACCTCCGCAGCTGCGCCTTCTGTGGCGCCGCATACCTCCGCACCTGCAACGCTTCTGCGCCTGCGTACCTCTGCGCTTTTCTTTCACTGCACTTGCGTGCCTGCGGGTATAGATAATTTCAAGACTTCAAGAATAACCCAGACTGTCAGATCTACAGATCTGATCATGCGCTCGAGAGATCACCCTTCACAGATTCGCTTTCCACTTCACTTTCATATAGATCAAGCTTT
>APFE031400974.1:0-16013 GCA_000404065.3 Pinus taeda
TAGGTCCAAGCCCAGTTGATTTAAATAGCCATCAAAGATGGGAGGATGCAGCACTGTGTCAGATTTTTTGATAAACAACTGATTAAGCTTTAGGATCTCTGCCTCTGTAAGTACCTTGGCTCCTTGATTAATTAGGTCCAGCAGGGATAAAGGAACCAATTTCCTTTGAGTTTTGAATTGGACCATCTCCCTGATGGCCTCAAGGGTGGTGTAAAATACAACTACACCTTGTGGGTTGAGCACAGCCCTCTGCACAGGGTCGTAACAGGCAGCACACAAGTGGATGAGTTCAGGGAACCAGTTGACCTGAGGCATCTTGAAGATTGGGAGGGAAGATTCCCAAATGCCAAGGATATTTGTTCCATCTTTGTGCTTAGCCCTGAGTTCATTCAGCAGATGAATGTGGAATGTACATTTGGATGGGGCATCTTTTGAGATTTGGTAATCGAGGTCAGCCAAATCTTGCCAATCCAGCTCTCTCTGAGGAGCATTCAAGGGAGTAACATTAAGGGCTACTGATGCTGAAGGGGTATCCATGTCTGTTTCAAATATTTCTTGAGATGACGAGTGTGTTAACTAAGAGAGTGGAATTGCGGGGAACAAAAAGCAGCAGGGCTGCTATACAGGAGAATAGGGCAGTGCCAAGCTTTTTGAGAAGGCTTTTTATGCAGTTTAACAAACCTCCCTTGACAATTTAGGAGGAGGCTAATAAGTTCACGATTGCGCGAACAGGGAAGGGTTTGACTGGAATTGAAGTATAAGAATGGCTCCGCCACTGTAATTCAACCTTAAACTGTTCAGGGGAGATAGGATATACTTGGTTTCCCGGTAAAATTTCAGTTTTATGCCTGGTTCAGGTGGATTTTACAAGAAATTGCGAAAAAACCAGCTTACGAGGAGATGAAGTGGCAAATACTTGTTTAACCAGTAGCTTGGGACGAAATAGCAGTTGGGTTGGTGCTCTGAGCTTCTGCGGATGGTCGAAAGTTGGTCGGTAGACTGCTGGTCGTAGTTTGCATGCAGACAGGACAGAGGTCCTTTTCACAGAAAAATAACAAAAAACGCGAAAAACCATAAAAATATGGCCTTTTTTCTTTATTGGCGCGTTTTTTGAATGACGTCAGCATGTGGGTCCGGGTTGGATGACGTCAGCAGGACGTCATCGGTTGATGTGGCGGCCTGAGACCAGTCCACGGGAGCGATGAGGTGGCGGCCAGGTGGGCAAATGGGGGACGAGGTGGGCGGCTGTGGCGATTGACGTGGGCAACAGTAGGGCGGGGACGTGGGGAGGACAGGTGTCGCCATATCGGGCCCCCTCCTGCACAGCAAGGAATCTGTTAGAGGGGGCTCCGACGGAGTTTGGCCACGACACCTGTTCCCGCGTGACGCAAGCATCTGACAGATATCGGAAGGTATTTGTCAGACGTCGGGGGCCTTCCGAAATCCATGGGAACCGTAGATCTGCGGGCGCGCGATCTGACGGTTGTCGGGCAAGGAACCTGCGCGGCGGATAATGTCAACATTTATTAACAGTCGGACGTCGGGCCCCCCCGAAATTGCTGATGGTCGTAGATCTGGCAGAGCTGCGATCGGACGGTCATCAGGTCAATTAATTGCACGAGCGATAGCTGTGAGTGGGCGGGTTAAAAAATTATATTTCTTGGCAGGCGCGCCCGGTGGGACCCTCCACTTCATGGATGATTTTCAAAGTTTTTTTACGGTTTTGTTTGTAAATATCAACTTTGTCCGCCAATATTAGGAAACGGTGAAAAACAAAGAATTTTATGCAAAATTTTTGTACAAAGTATACAAAGGCAAAACTATAGGAAAAGGGGGTTCTGATGAAGTTATAAAAAGGCGGAAAGTGGCTCCCAACCTTAGGATAAGGCGGGGTAGGTATATTTTCATGAAATTTTCATCCTTTAATGGTTTAGGGGGTCAAAAAAGGGTTTCTTTAAGGGTTTTTAGGCAAAAATGGAGACTTGGGTAGGGAAATGGGTTCAGATGGAGAAAAGGGGTTGAACATGGGTTCTTGACCTTAACCAGATGTTAATTCAATTCCCAGGAAGCAGATATTATGGCTATAGTGCCAAGGAGGGGATATTTATACAAAATGTGGGGTTTATACACCATGGTGTTATAATGATAGGGAAAATGAAGTATAGGGAGCTAAATAATAGAGTTAGCTGTTAATATGGGGGGAAAATATGGATGAGGATCAGTACAACCAAGTTTTCTTGAAAACAACTTGGAGTCAAGAGTAGATCAAAATGAAAAGACTTTTGCACAAGAAATGTGGCTTTTAAAGGCCATAAGAACCATCATAAAACTTTAAGTTTCTCTTATGTACACAACTTGTGAAGGGGTGTTAGTAATGAGTGATATACACATGGAAAAAGGGAGTTAGTCATGCTCCACTGTGTTACTTTGCTTGTGCATGGTTAGCAACTTTAGTCTTAAAAGAGACAGCACTTCTGTAACCCCATCTACCTACCCAACTAGTTCTCCTAGCATTTTTACTCCTTCTTAGAGGGTGCACTTGGACTTGCAAACCCTTTTGTGTGCCCTTTTCTTTTCATTGGCTTTTTGCTTTCATTTCCTATCTAATACTACCCTTATTCCTTCCAAGGCCCCAGATTAAGCAGTTGGGAACCTTAGTTTCTCTACCTAGCTACTGATCTGCCAAGATTAAACAGTTTGGACAGATTTCTTTCTCTATTCTACAACATAAATTGAAACCATGGCATGATCCAGATTAGACTGTTGGGTCATCCATAAAACTTTTGTGAATATGCAGGCATATACACACCTTGTCTTTTCTTACAAATATGGAACCTTGGTAGCAGCAAAAATGGAGCATATTTGGCACTTATATTTGCCAATCATGAAATATGAAACCTATTGGTATAGGTATCCAACAGTTCCTCCAAACATTAGACCATACAGATATCCTTACACCCAAAAGAGTGAAATTGAAGGTATGGTTTTATAAATGCTAGAGGTTATTACAATTCAACCTAGTAAAAGTTATTTATTTTCTCTAGTAGTAATGGTGCATAAGAAGGATGGATCATGGCATATGTGTCCAGATTATAAGAAGTTCAACAAGCTCACTATTAAAGATAAATTTACTATTGTTGTCATTGATGAACTGTCAGATGAATTACATGGAGCAATTTACTTCACCAAGTCAAATATTTGTTCAGGATATAATCAAATTAGAATGAAGACTAAAGACATTCTGAAAACAACATTTAGAACTCATGAAGTTAGTATGAATTTTTGGTCATGCCTTTTGGCCTTACTAATGCACCTTCCACATTTCAAGATTTGATGAATCCCATTTTCAAATCCTTCCTTGGAAAATGTCTGTTAGCATTTTTTGATGATATACTAATCTACAACAAGTCTTGGAAGGATCATGTTCAACATGTTAACAAGGTGCTCAAACTATTGGAGGAGAAACAATTATATGAAAAAACTTCCAAACGTTTCTTTGGAGTATAGGAGGTGGGATATTTGGGTCATATTTCATCTCATGAGGGTGTTAAGGTAGACCCTAACAAAATTAAATGCCTTAAGGAATGGAAAATCCCCACAACCATAAAGCATATTTGAGGATTTATCGAGTTGACAAGGTATTATCACAAGTTTGTTAAGAATTATGGGAGAATATCAGCACATAAAATAACATTACTAAAGAGATATGCATTTTCTTGGACTCCAGAAGCAACTAAGGCCTTTGAACATCTTAAAGAGGAAAAGTGCCAAGCACCTATCTTAGCTACGCCAAACTTCAAAAAAACCTTTATTGTGGAATGTGATGCCTTAGGAAATGGAATTGGTGTTATTTTAATGCAGGAAGGAAGACCCATTTCTTTTGAAAGTTGTCCAAACAAAGGAAAGTATTTACAGAAACCTATTTATGAGAAGGAAATGTTGGCAATACTTCATGCACTAAAGAAATGGAGACCTTACCTTATGGGAAGACACTTCAAGGTAAAAACAGATCATGATATCCTTAAATACTTTCTGGAGAATATATTATCTTCAGAAGAGCATCAAAAATGGGTCACAAAGATGTTGAGTTATGACTTTGAAATCATCTACAAAAAATAGAAGAAAAATGTTGTTGCAGATGTACTCTCAAGAAAGGATGAGGATATGGAAGCATTGTTTATTTCCATTTCTATTATCCAACCTGATTGGATAACCAAATCAAGGGATGAATGGAAGAATGACGAAGAGGTATGGAAACTCATTCAAAAGTTGCAACAAGATACCAGTGCATCTGATACATTTATCCATAAAAATGATTCATTGTGGTAGAAATATCACTTATATCTTTGTAAGGATTCCCAACTCAAGAAAAATATTATTTTGGAATTTCACACCTCCCCCTTAGGAGGACATTCAAGATTTTTAAAAAATTACCACAAGGTCAAGAAGGATTTTTTGGGATGGACTTAAATCTGATATCTAGAAGATTGTGGCAAAATGCTTGGTCTTCCAACAAAATAAAGTTGAGATATTTAAGACCTCGGGTTTGTTACAACCTATAGCAATTCCAAGTCATCATTGGGAGGAGATCTCAACAGATTTTATCACAATTTTACCAAGTCTAAAGGAAAGAGTGTCATCATGGTTTTTGTTGATAGAATTACCAAGTATGCACACTTTTGTGCATTGTCTCATCCTTTTAAATCCAATATTGTTGATATCGCATTTATGAAACAATTCAAAAGATACATGGAAACCCAAAGATTATTGTAAGTGATAGAGATCCCATTTTCACTGGAAATTTTTTGACAAAACTATTTTCTTATCTTGGTATTGTCTTATCATCCTCAATATGACAGGAAACTAAGATAGTTAAAAAATGTTTGGAAGTATATCTTTGTTTTTTTGTATCTAATAAACAAACACAATGGGTCAACTGGTTACCTCTAGTTGAATGGTGGTATGGCACTTCCTTCCATACTATAGCAAAAATAACCCCATTTATGGCACTTTATGGATATCACCCACCATCCATCATGGTGGGCCCCAATATTTCAGCAATAATGTTGGAACTCCCAGGACTCCCTTCTTTAATTTTATCAACCCGGTAGTTCGTAACAAACTTGGAAGCGAAAGTGCTGTATGCACAAGTACTAGCTCTTGCCGCAACTGTCACTTGGTCAGCTGGCACAAGTCCGCTAGGAGCTTAAGCAAAATTCTATGAGCCCTTAGAAGAAGCTTTTTAATTGATGGATGAAATCTAACCCAAAGGAGGTTAATCTACTTGCAGAAAGAAACTGAAAGCCAAAAAGAGACGCAAACCCTAGAAAACCCTAATTCTACCAGCTAGTCCTACTGATGCAAGAAGGAAGATGCAAGCTACTGAATGAGATACCATTGACTTCTAAGAAGATGAAATGCATGTATCTAACCTATGTCTACAGCAGAATCTGAAAGAACCATATTTTTGTATTTTTGAATAAGTTGTTAGAATTATCATGCATATGCTTTCACTGTTTTTGACTGTGCAGAGGTGGATTGGTGAGAGGAAATGCCTGGAAGAGGTCGGGAAGGTTAAGAGAGGGCTTCAGGGGTCCCTATAACCCTTCCAGAGAGTTTCACGGAGTTTGGCTATCAAGAAACCACCTTTGTGAGCTTCTACAGGAAGTCTGCAGGGGTTCTATAGGATGTTCAGGAATTTCTACAGGATGTTCAGGAATTTCTACAGGATGTTCTGTAATTTTTCTACAGGATGTTCAGAAATGGGGTTTTGAAGCATGGATGGAGGGAAAAAGGTGGTGGAATGAGTATGGAGGTGAAATAGGGGTGTAGGGGAGTTCAAGACTTGGAGGATGGAGTTGAGGAGTGGCGCAGATGGTTAGATTTGTTCAAGGAGGGATGAAATGATGTTGCACAAGAAGATGAGAATCATGACAAAGTAGGCGAATGAGGCAAATGTAAGGTAAGGGTTCTAAGTGAAGGATGAAGTAGGTAGGTTGGATGGAGTATGGGTAGGTGAGGAAGGATAACAGGTACTCTGCAAGTGGTTTTTCAAACTGAACCAACAAACACTTATAAAACCTATGACTTAGTTACTTTAATCTATTCTAACCTAAGTAACAGCAAAAGGAAATGAACAGTAGTTTGTTCGAAATGAAATGCATGAAATAACTTATGCAGCTAAGTAATCATCAACTAAATCATTTAAACACTACTAACATCAGCATCTACAAATGAGGATTCCAACACTAAGAATTGCATGACAAAGCAAAACAACGCTTTAAGCAATGTCACCTTTGTCCCAGCTCACGATCCCACTGAGGGAGAGGTGAGATCAAAGGTGCTTGATGGCATTTTTATGTAGATATTCCCTGTTACTACCCTATCAGCTAAATCTGAACATGAAAATCTACTTTAACCATAAAAAGCAACCTAAATAACAAACCAAGATTTAAATCTAAATAGCAGATTTTATTCTAAGAATGGAGCAAAGACACATGAAAGTAAACAAAGGAGGTACTGGGCACTTGAGATGGGCCCAACCCCAAGAGCTACAGCCTCCTAAGAGAGATTTAGAGCGGGTGCAAAGTTGGAGTCATATTTATTGAGCAAGAAAAGAAGAATTACATCAAAAATTGTCCACAAGGAAAACTTGAAAATGTGTTCAAATGCAGAGCTAAACTATTGACTAAAATTGAACTACAAACTAGCTAACTTCTGCCTACAAGGTGACTAACTACTGGCTAACTACTGGCTAACCAAAATGACCAACTGAAATGAGGCCCTAAGCCCTCTTATTTATACAAATTGAGGACCCCAACAGTCCTCCTAAACTTTAGGGACTCGGCTGCCCAAAACTTGTAGTTAATAGCAGTCCTACTTGACTTGGCTTGGCTACCTTTGTTGATAATTGATTTGGTGGCCCTTGAACTCCGAGCTGATTGTGGATAATTCGAGGTAAGGGCCCATAAATGAAGGGGACACCTTCCTACAAATCCTCTCCCTTGTTCTCCCACGAATTTGGCTACAAGTGCTCATTAAAACCTTCAATTCTGTCTCCAAATTGACCAAAAAGGCTACACAAAGCACACATTAGACTTGTTGGCATAATGACTAACCTAATTCACTCTATTAGCATAAATATAATCAAAAACATGTAATAAAATAATGAGAATGGTGGATTACATCGAATTGGGAGGTTGAATGAGCCCAAATAATTATCCATTTTTGGGGCTCATCATCACCCCCTACTGAAAGTGTTGCTCATCCTTTGAGCAACTAATCTATTTCCTCGTCTTTGATGGCCTTGGTGGCCTCCCTATCATGCCAAGCTTCTGAAGTGATGTCCTCTTCTCGATCATGAAACCATGCTTTTCTCTTTGCTTCTTCCCACTGCCTCCTCCTTTTCCTAGAGAATTCTCAGCTTTGGTATGATTTTGCAAGTATATTCAATCAGATGGTGGAAATGGTGGTGAAAGGAGATGAAACCATTGGAGGATGGAAGAAAAGAGTGGTTGCATGCCTCCTCAACCAACTTCAAGCTTCAAATCCCTCTCCATAATTTATTCTGGCCTGCCCAAAGGCTCTACAGGATGTTTCTGGTAAAAATACACAACTTCCTGTCGAACCCTGAAAAAAATGAGTGTTCATGGAGGGGATGGATGTGAGGATGCCTTGGAACTTGGTAGGGACCCTTCTGCTTGTGTTGGGAGGCCCCATTTCTGCATTGTGTACCTTCAACTTGCAACAATCACCAGGGATTAAACTTGCTTTTTTCTCTCTGTTTCATCCTTCTTTTTCTTTCTTGCTTTTCCTCTTGCTTTCCTTGTGATGGTTTCACTGTTGGTCTGCCTTGGGTTTTCTTACCCTTAGCTTTCTTCCCCTCTACTTTCCTCTCTGCCTCAATTTGCTCCTTTTCCTCACTACTGGATGAAGTGAGTACCTCGGCTAGAATTTGGATATAATGCCCTGTTTTGGCTTGTACTCTGATCAGAAGGAGAATTCTGATATGGCTTTCCTCCTTGACTCTCAGGACAAGATTTCTCCGTTGGTTGTATCTCTCCTTTCACCAATTCCTTGGTTATAATATTGTTGCTGCCTCAAAACTTGAGTGTCAAAATGAAATTAGGCTCTCACAGACAGAGTGCAGAGCTCATTTTCACACTAACCATATAACAGTCACAAAAGAAAAAGGTTTATATGTGCACAGGTGAGCCTTACAGTGGTTTATCGTTATAATGGGGAGAGTTTTCTGGCAGGAACCATGGAGGTGAATACGACGTAGCACCATTCAAAAGAAATTCTGTGTATTATATAAGCAAAACACCATCTGGACCCACAGGCAGATTGGTTCCAATCTTTTTCACTTCAAACGAGATAATTACCCACCTTTCGAAAATTAAACATGGGGATGGCATGTTCAAGCCTACCTCTCCTTGAGATTTCCAATTTGTCGAAGAAAAATCCATGCTTTTTTGCTCTGGAAGGCTATTTTCTGTGTTTCCTACTGAAGACTTCCTGTATAAACACCTGTAGAGTGCCCCTGCACCTTTGAGCGAGCCTGATACGCAGCAGAATCTTGAAGACAGGTAGAAAAACTCAATGGATGATGATAGGTTAACCGATTGTGCACACTTCAGTTGAGGATGTGGAAAGTGCAGATGAACAACAGTTCGTGAGTTTCAGCTGAGCCGTCTTTAATTTTTGCGTGATTTGTGGTGAGGTGGAAAAAACATGTGCGTTGGCTTTCTCAAATTGCAGTGATGTTATGAACTGCATGTCTTTTTCTGTTTGTTAATCAATTGATGCCCTGTGCACTGGATTTCAACACATCTACCACTACTTGTGTTTTTCAACTTCCACGTGAATGACTATACACGCATGCTGCGTGATTTTTGCCTGGATGAGTGCAATCGAATATGGCTAGCTTCCTAGCTAAATCCCCACATCTCATTCATTCATGCAGTGCTTAGATTAGATTCATGCAATAGAGGAACAAGTTTTAGTCACATACCTAAAGTCAAATGGTTGCTGTGAGGTGCTTTTTGTTGTTGCATGCATCTGTTTCGGTGGTTGCATGATGGCTCCTTTATGCTATAAGCTCTTTGCTTTCTGATGTGTGGTTATTTTTCTTGTGTAGGCATCCTCTAGCTGGATCTAAGCTGCAGGAGTTCATTTCCATGTTCCGATTTGCACCCTCAAGCTGCTGCTGCTGAATTTTCAGAGGACCGAAACTTGTTTTCGCCATTGCTCCCAAACGATAGATCGGATCGATCTGAAACTTGTTGAGCATGTTCCTATCATCATGATGCACCTCCCATAGCAAAATTGCGATCAATGGATGCACAAATTTTGAGAAAAATGGAAAATGGCTAAAGATTTCAGAGATCAATTTCTCGGAAACCATGCATCGGAATTGGCTGAAACTGCTTGGGTAGATTAGATTTCACGCTTTTGTTTTTGTTGTTCTCTTTGTGTGCAGGTGTCCATTCACGTGGATGGTGGAGGATCATGACCGTCCAAGGCAAAGGAATGTGGGCAACATCTCTTTTACAAACTAAAGCATTGGATCTCAAGTAGGTTTTCATCACCTACCTTTTATTTGCAATTAGGAACTTGCGTGATAGCATTGTTTGATTGTTGCTAGACCCGTTCTGGGCTAGTAGGGATCGCCTCTATCTGTAGAGGGGATTTACCTCTCCAACAGTCGCCATCGGCAGTATGTCGCTCTTGAACATGACACTTTCTACATCCGTGTCTGGGTGGGGACATCTCATCTCGTTTCACACTTGCCTCCATGGGTTTGGGTTATCATATTTGACCATTCATCTGCTCATCGTTTTGTCATCATGACCCCTGATCATTTGACATCAAATACTGCCAAATCCATTGTTGTGTCGCTGATATGTTCAAGAGAAGTTAACCTCTGTAAGAATACTCAACCTCCCTCCGATATCTCACACAAAGCATATTGTCCCTCTCCGTCATGTGTCGATGATGTGGGAAACAGTATGGCCCACCTTCGATCAAGATCACTTCCTGTCTACTTCAGCTCATTATCCAGGAAGGTGACCTAGAGACTCCCTTCGGGTACCTTGGAGCCTGCATGCCTCAATGGCAAGTTCTTCGTGTTCGACGTGAGGTTTTCATCATTGGCCTCTGATTGGATGATTCTACGGGTGTTCGACATCGGCTCATTGATTCGCACGCCGTGGATTGTACCTATAGTACCTTGAGGACCATCGTCATTATTGGTGGCACCTCTCACGTCTGTTAAAAATTTTCATCATTGACTGGTAATCAGACGATGTTCATGCATGTTCGACTTCGACTCCTGTCTTCACATGCCTGAACTTGTACTGTGTTCGGATCGAGTTGGAGCACAAGACCCTGGATTGTGCATATTGAAATTCGGGCTGCATTTTGTGGATTATTGTAATCATTACATGACTCATTTATTGGATGTTGCGACCATACCTGAGTCCATTTATTGATCCTCATCGGATGTCTGCGTCCATACCTGGGATCCAGTTTTTATATATACTTTGTTATGGATGGCTGCGCCCATACCACATATATCATGTACTTGAGATATCAGTTGTAATTCTTTTCGCAGGTTCTCCGGCGGCAGTGTTTTCGGTCACACATGTTCTTGTAAAGCACTTCACCCCTCTCTCTCTCGGGCCTCATACTTTATGGGGCATCTGTTACACAATAATTTGTCACTGTTTGTCACCGTCACTGTTACCCCTCTCTTGCATCTTGGAAGAGTCATTCTGGGACTTGTGAGAAGTGACAAGACTTGAAACCACTTGCATCATTCACCTCTGAACATGAGCTTCATATGCCCTGAAGACATCTCCTGCACCTTGCCCTTAAAAACAGCCCTTTTTACATTAGCGCTGGCCCACTGTGTTATGCCCGCGCCAATGGGAAAAATCCTATAAAAGGGGCACGCCATTAGCGCTCTGTCCCAGAGTCGCAATCGCGCCAACCTTTTTGGGAAAATTTTTGAACCAATCAACCTCCGAAAGTTCTATCAATCTCATTCACCAACTGAATCCATGTTAAGTGAAGATGGTTTGGCTTCGAATCTCCTTGAGTGGGAAGTAGTTTTCCACCATTCCATAGAAGTTTCCAAGTGATGAAGCCAAATCCATTATTGTTGTGATTGATCTTATCTCTTCCTTTTCATCTATAAAAGCTTGTCCCCATGACTTGAGCAAGCTAGTTCTGATTCTAGTGGCAATACTTGTGCTGAACGGAAGATATCAAGAGATTAGAGTTGCAAGAGCCTTCTTTGTGTCCATAAGGCTTTACCTAAGTAAGGAGATCTTGTCACCAAAGAGAGAGAGGCTTGTCCCTCATCCCTTCAAGCTTTGCAAGACTTGTGTAGCTGAGCACCCAGCCAAAGGAGGACTTGACGTCAGGACGCTAGTTGTATCCTCCTTTGTTGATTATTAATAATAGATGACTATCATTATGGTTCCATTCTCATTGTACTTGTAATGGTTGATGTTGAATTATATCCTTCCTGACTGATGTATAGTTGCATATATTAGATTTCACGCTTGTGTTTGTGTTGTTCTCTTTGTGTGCAGGTGTCCATTCATGGAGATAGTGGAGCACTGTGACTGGCCAAGACAAAGGAGCGTGGGTGACGTCTCTTCTACGAACAAAAGCGTTGGGACTCAAGTAGGTCTTCATCACCTACCTTTTATTTGCAATTAGGAACTTGCGTGATAGCATTGTTTGATTGTTGCTAGACCCGTTCTGGGCTACTAGGGATCGCCTCTATCCGTAGAGGGGATTTACCTCTCCAACAATTTGGCGACTCCACTCAAGATCGAACCCAGAATCTCTGGTTAATGCTTCGGCGATCTCTTCATTCGCGGGACCCCATTACGGATCAATATATGGGTGGCCCCACGTCGCAAAACGAGGCAAACGCGCGACGCGACACAATAAAACCATCAAGCGCGCCTGACCGCGGACTTCCGCACTAACGCTGGCGCGATCCCACCTGCAAGGATCACTCCCATTGGCTCCGCCGCGCCGCACAAAAAGGGGAGAGGGTGCAACACTAGCACTTCCCGGGATGTCACCCATCCCAGTACTACTCTAGCCCAAGCGCGCGTAACTGTGGATTTCTGATGGGATCCAGTGCATTAACGATGGTATGATCACACCCGCAAAGATCTCGCCCCCTCCCCCTCTTCAAGGGAGACCGCCGAGCCATGCGAAGGGCATGGCGCCCATCCATGGCCCTCCATTCAAAGCCGTTCGCCACGGTGCGGGAGCTCACCCTCCTCCCCAACTAGGCAGCGCCTCCCGCCCCGCGGGGAGCCAGCGAACCGGGGGAAGAACGAAGGGGGGGAAGGGAAAGAGAGGAGAGAGAGAGCGCGCGCGAGGAGAAAAAGGTGTAAGTTCGCGACCACCGACGGCGCTGCGTGGAGCTCGTGCTGCCTTTCCGTGAGCCATCCGTGGTTCTCCCAAAATTCGAATTCCCACAAAAGCATGTATGATTTCAACCTCTTACCTACTCTCCCCCGCGTCACCTTTGCTACGGTGACGCGAACGGTCCTAGATTCATCGCCCACTGCCGCAATGCGCTGCGATCCCACTCGTGACTTCTAGCTAGGATAATGAATCCGTGCCCTGTTCCCGAGTTTCCCTCAGAGGAGTCCTCTGTTTCCCTCCGTTGTGCTCCCCCTCCCCCCTTAATGCTCCGGTGATCTCTTCATTCATGGGATCCCATTACGGATCAATATATGGGTGGCCCCACGTCGCAAAACAAGGCAAACACACGACGCGACCCAATAAAACCGTCAAGCGCGCCTGACCGCGGACATCTGCACTAACGCCGACGCGATCCCACCCTAAAGGATCACTCCCACTGGCTCCGACGCGCCGCACAGAAAGGGGGGAGGGTGCAACACTAGGACTTCTCGGGAGGTCACCCATCCCAGTACTACTCTAGCCCAAGCGCGCCTAGCTACGGAGTTCTAATGGGATCTGGTGCATTAACGCTGGTATGATCGCACCCACAAAGATCTCGCCCCCTCCCCATCTTCAAGGGAGACCGTCGAGCCACACGCAGGGCATGGCGCCCATCCATGGCCCTCCATCCGGAGCCGTTCGCTGTGGCGCGGGAGCTCGCCCTCCTCCCCGACTGGGCGGCGCCTCCCGCCCTGCGGGGAGCCAGCGAACCGGGGGAAGAATGAAGGGGGGGAAGGGAAAGAGAGGAGAGAGAGCGCGCGCGGGGAGAAAAAGGCATAAGTTCTGCGACCACCGACGGCGCTGCGTGGAGCTCGCGCTGCCTTTCCGTGAGCCATCCGCGGTTCTCCCAAAATTCGAATTCCCACAAAAGCATGTATGATTTCAACCTCTTACCTACTCTCCCCCGCGCCACCTTTGCTACGGTCACACGAACGGTCCTAGATTCATTGCCCACTGCCGCAATGTGCTGCGATCCTGCTCATGACTTCTGGCTAGGATGATGAATCTGTGCCCTGTTGCCGAGTTTCCCTCGGAGCAGTCCTCTGTTTCCCTCCGTTGTGCTCCCCCTCGCCCCTTTATGCTCCGACGATTTCTTCATTCGCAGGATCCCATTACGAATCAATATATGGGTGGTCCCATGTCGCAAAACGAGGCAAACATGTGACGCGACCCAATAAAACCGTCAAGCGCGCCTGACTGCGGACTTCCACACTAACGTCAGCGCGATCCTACCCACAAGGATCACTCCCACTGGCTCCACCGCGCCGCACAAAAAGGTGGGAGGGTGCAACACTAGGACATCCCGGGAGGTCACCCATCCCAGTGCTACTCTAGCTCAAGTGCGCTTAACTGCGTAGCTCTGATGGGATCTGGTGCATTAACGCTGGTATGATCGCACCTGGAAAGATCTCGCCCCCTCCCCCACTTCAAGGGAGATCGTTGAGCCACGCGCAGGGCATGGCGCCCGTCCATGGCCCTCCATCCAAAGCCGTTCGTCGCGGTGCGGGAGCTCGCCCTCCTCCCCGACTCGGCGGCACCTCCGGCCCCGCAGGGAGCCAGCGAACCGGGGGAAGAACGAAGGGGGGGAAGGGAAAGAGAGGAGAGAGAGAGCGCGCGCAGGGAGAAAAAGGCGTAAGTTCCGCGACCACCGACGGCAATGCGTGGAGCTCGCGCTGCCTTTCCGTGAGCCACCCGCGGTTCTCCCAAAATTCGAATTCCCACAAAAGCATGTATGATTTCAACTTCTTACCTACTCTCCCCCGCGTCACCTTTGCTACGGTGACGCAAACGGTCCTAGATTCATCGCCCACTGCCGCAATGCGCTGCGATCCCGCTCGTGACTTCTAGCTAGAATGACGAATCCATGCCCTGTTCCCGATTTTCCCTCAGAGCAGTCCTCTGGTTCCCTCCATTGTGCTCCCCCTCCCCCCTTAATGCTCCGACGATCTCTTCATTCGCGGGATCCCATTACGGATCAATATATGGGTGGCCCACGTCGCAAAACGAGGCAAACGCGCGACATGCCCCAATAAAACTATCAAGCGCGTTTGACCGCGGACTTCCGCACTAACGCTGACGTGATCCCACCCGCAAGGATCACTCCCACTGGCCCCACCGCGCCGCACAAAAAGGGGGGAGGGTGCAACACTAGGACTTCCCGGGAGGTCACCCATCCCAGTACTACTCTAGCCCAAGCGCGCGTAACTGTGGAGTTCTGATGGGATCTGGTGCATTAACGCTGGTATGATCGCACCCACAAAGATCTCGCCCCCTCCCCCTCTTCAAGGGAGACCACCGAGCCACGCGCAGGGCATGGCGCCCATCCATGGCCCTCCATCCGAAGCCAATCGCTGCGGCGCGGGAGGTCGCCCTCCTCCCCGACTGGGCGGCGCCTCCCACCCCGCGGGGAGCCAGCGAACCGGAGGAAGAACGAATGGGGGGAAGGGAAAGAGAGGAGAGAGAGAGCGCGCGAGGGGAGTAAAAGGCATAAGTTCCGTGATCACCGACGGTGCTGCGTGGAGCTCGCACTGCCTTTCCGTGAGCCATCCGTGGTTCTCCCAAAATTCGAATTCTCACAAAAGCATGTATGATTTCAACCTCTTACCTACTCTCCCCCACGTCACCTTTGCTACAGTGACACGAACGGTCCTAGATTCATCTCCCACTGCCGCAATGAGCTGCGATCCCGCTCGTGACTTCCGGCTAGGATGATGAATCCGTGCCCTGTTCCCGAGTTTCCCTCGGAGCAGTCCTCTGTTTCCCTCCGTTGTGCTCCCCCTCCCCCCTTAATTCTTCGGCGATCTCTTCATTCACAAGATCCCATTATGGATCAATATATGGGTGGCCCCACGTTGTAAAACGAGGAAAACATGCGACACGACCCAATAAAACTGTCAAGCGCGCCTGGCCGCGGACTTCCGCACTAACGCCGGCGCGATCCCACCCGCAAGGATCACTCCCACTGGCTCTGCAGCGCCACACAAAAAGGGGGGAGGGTGCAACAGTAGGACTTCCTAGGAGGTCACCCATCCGAGTACTACTCTAGCCCAAGCGTGCTTAATTGCGGAGTTCTGATGGGATCCGGTGCATTAACGTTGGTATGATTGCACCTACAAAGATCTCGCCCCCTCCCCCTCTTCAAGGGAGACCGCCGAGCCACGCAGAGGGCATGGCGCCCATCCATGGCCCTCCATCCGAAGCCGTTCACCGCGGTGCGGGAGGTCGCCCTCCTCCCCCACTGGGCGGCGCCTCCCGCCTCGCGGGGAGCCAGCGAACCGGGGGAAGAATGAAGGGAGGGAAGGGAAAGAGAGGAGAGAGAGAGCGTGCGAGGGGAGTAAAAGGCATAAGTTCCGCGATCACCGACGGCACTGCGTGGAGCTCACGCTGCCTTTCCGTGAGCCATCCGCGGTTCTCCCAAAATTCGAATTCTCACAAAAGCATGTATGATTTCAACCTCTTACCTACTCTCCCCTGCGTCACCTTTGCTATGGTGACACGAACGGTCCTAGATTCAT